>JASAMZ010014453.1:0-79501 GCA_030248115.1 Linhomoeus sp. GSCO2_2 | reverse complement strand
ATTGTGCATTTACAGTCACAGGACCTGTCGCGCGCCTAAATGTAGGCACTGGCAAGGGCACAATGTCAAATATCTTTAGATCTATCTGAAGTGTTCTATGGGCAAAACCCAAGTGACTACGGGCTAAACCCAACCATCTATTGTGTATTTACAGGCACGCGAGCTGGCGAGATCCTAAGCATAGGCACTGACAATGGCACAGGGCCTAACGACCTGAGATCTAACTGTAGTGTCCTGCAGTGCACTGAATTCGATGATTGTGTTATCTCCTTCATGCTCACCAGATTACCCATACACTATTGACCATGGAGATTCTCCTATGGGCTTAAGGCTCTAGTCCTATATACTAAGCGGCATAGAGTCTGTTTGTTTGTTTGTTTGTTACCACGATAACTCTTGACACAGTTGACGGATCACGGTGATCTATACATCAAAAGAACCTCTGTACTCTGTAGTAGTGCGCCTCCTATTGTGGACTTTGACCGATGTCTAAATTCCATGAAAATCGCGAAAATATCGACTGCACAGTACATTCCAAGCACTAACGAGTGCCTGGGGGCCGTTTTCATGGAAATTTCGCGCTGTTGCATCACCATTCACTATGTAGTGATGTGGTGAGGTGTGATCCTCAATGTAGGCACTGGCAGTGGCACAGGGTCGAATGACTTGAGATCTATCTGAAATGTCCTATGGGCTAAACACAATTGTCTATGGGCTGAACCCAACACCATTGGCCATAGAGAATCTCCTACGGGCTAAAGGCTCTAGTCCATATTACTAAGCGGCCTAAGTCTGTCCGTCTGTTTGTTTGTTTGTTTGTTTGTCAGTCTGTAAGCGCTCTAGCGCTTGCTACAGTTGACAGATCGCGATGATCTATAGCTTAAACTGACCGTCAGAACACGCGATTTTGCATGTTTGCATTTAGAACTTTAACCAAAGTCTAAATTCCACAAAATTTCGACAATTTCGACTGTGAGGTGCAGAAGTCTGCTAAACCATGATGATTCAAATGGCGGCCACGGCGGCAATGACGCGCGCACTGTGCATCAACTTCAAATCGTAGTGCGGGACATTTACAGTGTCACCACTCACTAAAGAGTTGTCGTTGTGAGACTCCAGTGTATTCGCAGGCACTCCATGCACTGGCAGGGGCACAAAATCAAACTATTCTGGATCTAATTCAAATGGCTTGAGATCAATATAAAATGTCCAACTGGCAAAACCCTAACGTCTACGGGTTAAACCCAAGAGTCTACTGTGTATTTACAGGCATGGGAGCTGGTGCCATCCAAAGCATAGGCACTGGCAGGGGCACAGGGTCAAATGACTTCAGATCTATCTGTGGCTATCTTTGGCTGATCCCAAATGTCTACGGGCTAAACCCAAGTGCCTATTGTGTGTTTACAGGCATGGGAGCTGGTGCGAGTCTAAATGTAGGCACTGGCAGGGGCACACGGTCGAATGACTTGAGACATATATAAAATGAACTATGGGCTAGACCCAATTGTCTATGGGCTAACCCAATTGTCTATGGGCTAAACCCAAGTGTCTACTCTGGATTTACAGGCATGGGCACAGGTGGGATCCTAAATGTAGGCACTGGCAGTGTTGAATGGCTTGAGATATATCTGAAAAGACCTACGGGCTAAACCCGATTGTCTACTGGCTAAACCCGATTGTCTACGGGCTAAACCCAAGTGTCTATTGTGCATTCACAGGCATGGCCACACAGGTGGGATCCTGAATGTAGGCACTGGCAGGGGCACTTTGGCAAATGATGTGAGATCTAAACTGTAATGTCCTGAGGTGCACTGAATTCGATGATTGCATTATCTCCTTTGTACCCATGGGCCTGACCATAGAGATTCTCCTACGGGCTAAAGGCTCTAGTCCATATTACTATTACTAAGCGGCCTAAGTCTGTCCGTCTGTTTGTTTGTTTGTTTGTTTGTCAGTCTGTAAGCGCTCTAGCGCTTGCTACAGTTGACGGATCGCGATGATCTATAGCTTAAACTGACCGTCAGAACACGCGATTTTGCATGTTTGCATTTAGAACTTTAACCAAAGTCTAAATTCCACAAAATTTAGACAATTTCGACTGTGAGGTGCCGAAGTCTTCTAAACCATGATGATTCAAATGGCGGCCACGGCAGCAATGACGCACGCACTGTGCATCAACTTCAAATCGTAGTGCGGGACATTTACAGTGTCACCACTCACTAAAGAGTTGTCGTTGTGAGACTCCAGTGTATTCGCAGGCATTCCATGCACTGGCAGGGGCACAACATCAAACTATTCTGGATCTCGCTCTAGCGCTCGCTACAGTTGACGGATCGCGATGATCTATAGCTTAAACTGACCGTCAGAACACGCGGTTTTGCATCTTTGCTTTTAGAACTTTGACCAATGACTAAATTCCAAATTATTTCGAAAATATCGACTGCGCCAGTACATTCTGAGCACACAAGGCACCACACGCTGTGACTGACGTTTGATTTCGCGCCAAACGCGCTTTAGAGTGTCACCATTCATGACAGAGTTGTCGTTGTGAGACTCCATAGTGTATTCGCAGGCACTGCATGCACTGGCAGGGGCACAGCATCAAACTGCTTTGGATCTATGTCAACTGTCTTTAGATCTATCTGAAATCTTCTATGGGCTAAACCCAAATGTCTACGGGCTAAACCCAACTATCTATTGTGTATTTACAGGCACGGGAGCTGGTGCGAGCATAAATGCAGGCACTGGCAGGGGCACAGTGTCAAATGTCTTTAGATCTATCTGAAATCTCCTACAGGCTAAACCCAAATGTCTACGGGCTGAACCCAAGCGTCTATTGTGAATTTACATGCATGGGAGCTGGTGCGAGCATAAATGCAGGCACTGGCAGGGGCACAGTGTCAAATGTCTTTAGATCTATCTGAAATCTCCTACGGGCTAAACCCAAATGTCTATGGGCTAAACCCAAGTGTCTATTGTGCATTTACAGTCACAGGACCTGTCGCGCGCCTAAATGTAGGCACTGGCAAGGGCACAATGTCAAATATCTTTAGATCTATCTGAAGTGTTCTATGGGCAAAACCCAAGTGACTACGGGCTAAACCCAACCATCTATTGTGTATTTACAGGCACGCGAGCTGGCGAGATCCTAAGCATAGGCACTGACAATGGCACAGGGCCTAACGACCTGAGATCTAACTGTAGTGTCCTGCAGTGCACTGAATTCGATGATTGTGTTATCTCCTTCATGCTCACCAGATTACCCATACACTATTGACCATGGAGATTCTCCTACGGGCTTAAGGCTCTAGTCCTATATACTAAGCGGCATAGAGTCTGTTTGTTTGTTTGTTTGTTACCACGATAACTCTTGACACAGTTGACGGATCACGGTGATCTATACATCAAAAGAACCGCTGTACTCTGTAGTTGTGCGCCTCCTATTGTGGACTTTGACCGATGTCTAAATTCCATGAAAATCGCGAAAATATCGACTGCACAGTACATTCCAAGCACTAACGAGTGCCTGGGGGCCGTTTTCGTGGAAATTTCGCGCTGTTGCATCACCATTCACTACAGAGTTGTCGCTGTGAGACTCCGAGGTGTATTTGGTGGCATGGGAGCAGGTGCGATGGTGAATGCAGGCACTGGCAGGGGCACAGTGTCAAACGACTTTAGATCTATCTGAAATGTCTTACGGGTTAAACTCAATTGTCAACGGGCTAACTCCAAGTGTCTATTGTGTATTGACAGGCACGGGAGCTGGTGTGATCCTAAAGGTAGGCACTGGCAGGGGTACTGTGTCAAATGACTTGAGATCTATCTGAAATGGCCTACGGGCAAAGCCCAATTGTCGCCCAATTGTCAATGGGCTAACTGCAAGTGCCTATTGTGTATTGACAGGCATGGGGGCTGGTGCGATTCTAAATGCAGGCACTGGCAGGGGCCCAGTGTCAAACGACTTTAGATCTATCTGAAATGTCTTACGGGCTAAACTCAATTGTCAATGGGCTAACTGCAAGTGCCTATTGTGTATTGACAGGCATGAGAGCTGGTGCGATCCTAAACGTAGGCACTGGCAGGGGCACTGTGATCTGAAATGTCCTATGGGTTAAGCCCAATTGTCGCCCAAGTGCTGTTGCGTCACCATTCACTACAGAGTTGTCGCTGTGAGACTCCGACGTGTATTTGGAGGCATGGGAGCAGGTGCGATGGTAAATGCAGGCACTGGCAGGGGCACAGTGTCAAGTGACTTTAGATCTATCTGAAATGTCTTACGGGCTAAACTCAATTGTCAACGGGCTAACTCCAAGTGTCTATTGTGTATTGACAGGCATGGAAGCTGGTGTGATCCTAAACGTAGGCACTGGCAGGGGTACTGTGTCAAATGACTTGAGATCTATCTGAAATGTCCTACGGGCTAAGCCCAATTGTCACCCAATTGTCAATGGGCTAACTGCAAGTGCCTATTGTGTATTGACAGGCATGGGGGCTGGTGCGATTCTAAATGCAGGCACTGGCAGGGGCACTGTGTCAAATGACTTGAGATCTATCTGAAATGTCCTACGGGCTAAACCCTATTTTCAATGGGCTAATTCCAAGTGTCTATTGTGTACTACAGGCATGGGAGCTGGTGCGACCCTAAACATAGGGACTCGCAGGGTCACAGTCAAATGGCTTAAGATCCTACCATAATGTCCTGAGGTGCACTGAATTCGACGGTTCCATTATCTCCTTCATGCTCTGCAGATTACCCATGAGCTATTGACCATAGGGATTCTCCTACGGGCTAAAGGCTCTAGTCCTTATTACTAAGCGGCAAGAGTCTGTCCGTCTGTTTGTCTGTGAGTGACCTACCACTCGCTACAGTTGATGGATCGCGATGATCTATGGCTTAAACTGACCGTCGTAACATGTAGTTTTGCATCTCCTATTGTGGACTTTGGCTGATGACTAAATTCCACAATATTTCGCAAATATCGGCTGCGCCAGTACATTCTGAGCACAGAACATACCACACGCTGTGACTGACGTTTAATTTCGCGCCACGGTTTCGGCAATTTCGCGTCTACGGGCTAAACCCAAGTATCTATTGTGTATTTACAGGCACGGGAGCTGGCGCAAGCCTAAATGTAGGCACTGGCAGGGGCACAGTGTCAATTGGCTTGAGATCTATCTGAAATGTCCTATTGGCTAAACCCAAATGTCTACGGGCTAAACCCAAGAGTGTACTGTGTATTTACAGGCATGGAAGCTGGTGCGATCATAAACGTAGGCACTGGCAGGAGCACACGGTCGAATGATGTAGGCACTGGCAGTGGCACAGGGTCAAATGACTTGAGATCTATCTGAAATGTCCTATGGGCTAAACACAATTGTCTATGGGCTGAACCCAACACCATTGACCATAGAGATTCTCCTACGGGCTAAAGGCTCTAGTCCTATATACTAAGCGGCATAGAGTCTGTGTGTGTGTGTGTGTGTCTGTCTGTCTGTTTGTCTGGCCATTTTCTCTCGACACAGTTGACGGATCCTGGAGATCTATAGCTTAAACTGACCGTCGTGGGCTGGAAGGAATCCCCTCCTATTTTAAAACTTTTGCAAATTACTGAATTCCACAAAATTCATGAAAATATCGACTGCACAGTACATTCTGAGCACTATAGAGTGCCTACTGATCATTTTCGTGGAAATTTCGCACTGTCGTGTCACTATTCACTCCAGAGCTGTCGCTGTGAGACTTCTACAGGTATTTGGAGGCACGGGAACAGGTGCAAAGGTAAATGCTGGCACTGGCAGGGGCACAGTGTCAGAAGACATTAGCTCTATCTGAAATCTCCTAAGGGCTAAACACAAGCATCCATGTGTTAGCTTCAGTGTATTCAGAGGCACAGGAACAAGTTCGATGATAAATGCAGGCACTGGCAAGGGCGCAGTGTCAAGAGACTTTTGATCTATCTGAAACCTCTTATGGGCTAAACACAAACACCTATATGCACAGTTCAGTGTAATCAAAGGCAAGGGAGTGGACGCAATGGTAAATGCAGGCACTGGCAGGGGCACAGTATCAGAAGACATTAGATCTATCTGAAATCTCCTATGGGCTAAACGCAAGCTTCCATGTGTTAGCTTCAGTGTATTCTGAGGCATGGAGGCTGATGCAACCCTAAAAGAAGGCACTGATAGAGGCGCAGTGTCAAATGACTTTAGATCTATCAGAATCTCCTATGGGCTGTTGTGAGCATTGACCATGAACCATAGGCCAATACATGTTGTGACTGATTTCCATGGTTCGATACAAATGGCTCTGTTTCCATAGGTGTTCAGCTATACATGTAGATATACAGTATCACCTATGGGCTAAAGGCACTAGTGCTAGACTATATCCAAAGTCGGCTGTTACACCAAGATAGACGATTTAGATCAGACATCTCTTATCTTATGGCCGCTGACAGCTGACTGGCGCGCTGACGCTTATCTTATGGCTCTTATCTTATCTTATCTCTTCAGCTGACGTATGAAGTCCCTCTCGTTGTCCAGCAGCGTTTGTGAGGAACAGTGGCTGACCGCTCGGTGTGCCAGCGATCTAATGGCAGATTCTTTGTGGCTGCGGTGGTGGTGCGAACCAGCGGCTATGAAGCTGTTGGAGTTGCAGGGCTTCCTGTAGACAGTGGTGATGACAGAGGGTGGCGCCCTGGTCACCAGCACGTCCAGGAAAGGCAGGCTGCCATTCGACTCTAGTTCCATGGTGAACTGAATGGAGGGATGCCGCGAATTGAAGTGGGCCAGCAGTCGGTGGAGCTCTGCTTCTCCATGGGGCCAGACCAGGAAGCAGTCATCCACGTAGCGGAGAAACAGCTTTGGCTTCAGCGGCCACTGGTCAAGAGCATCAGCCTCCAGCTGACCCATGTAGAGGTCAGCCACCACTGGGGACATGGCCTTGCCCATGGCCAGGCCGCTGGTCTGCTTGAAGAGCTGGTCGCCCACTTGCACCAAAGTGTTGCTGAGGCAGAAGCGCAACAGCAGCGCCACTTGCCCGGGCTCCAAGTGGGTATGAGAGTTCAGGGACGCGCAGGTTGCCAGTTGTGCCTCTATCAACTGGCAGCTCTCATCCACCGGCACTTTGGTGAACAGTGAGACGACATCGAAAGATGCCAGAATGTCAGTCTCCTCCAGCTCGACTTCACGTAGCCTGCTGAGGAAGTCGACGCTGTCGCGCAAGCTGAAGGGTGACCTGGGCAGCAGTCCCAACAGCCTTGTCAGGTGCTTGCAGAGCTTGGCGTCTGGGCAGCCATAGGTGGGCGTAATCGGCCTGAACTTGAGGCCCTCTGCAGCGGCTGCGCGTTCTTCAGGAGTGCAGGGAATTGCGTCTAGTTTGTGCGTTTTGGCGAGGGCATAGAATGGCGCGGCCCTGCCATGGGACTGTTGGCATCGTCTGTACTCCTGGTATCGCGCTGGGTCGTCTCGTCTCAGCTCTGGGAGAGTTTTCTGGCGCCCAAAGCACTCCTTCAGCAGCTTTCCCATTTCGGTGGTCAGTTTGTCTGCGGCGTCAGCAGGCTGAGGTCGGAGCATGGCTTCAGTTTCTCCACCATCGACCGCATTGTGGCTCCCATCCTGCGCAAGTGGAGGGCCCCAGCCGCTACAGATGACGGGCCTGCCACTGAAGTGCAGAGGCCCACCCTGACTCTGTCTCTACCCTTCATCGACGGCCTCTTCCAACACCTACAGCGACTGGGACGACGACCTGGCGTGCGCTTCGTGCCACGAAGCGCACGCACTGTCATGTCTGACTTGAAGCCGAAACTGAAGCCCAAACTGAAGGTGACCGAAGCCTCTGACGTTGTCTACTGCGTCAACTGCGACTGCGGCCAGATCTACATTGGTCAGACTGACCGCCAGCTGAAGACAAGGATAGCCGAACACCAACGAGGCTGGAAGAATGGCCAGGGGGCTTTCTGCGGCCACCTGGCTCCATCCCACCATCCAAACTTCTAAGGGCGCAGCTGGAGGCATCGTCAAGCTGTGGTTTTGCGGCCGCGAGAGAGAGGGGAGTCGTCTGGCCACGACATCCCACGCCTGATTCAGATTTCGTCCCCTGCTGCGATTGACAGCAGAGGAGGCGCCCAGATTCAAATTTTCAATGGCTTGGCGGCCAGCCTTTCGAATCAGCAATGCCTCCTTCACCTGGCGGATCTCATTGTGTTGCTCCACAGCCACCACCTTTGCCTCTGGGAAGTTTGCCTGGTGCTGCTGTGGAGAGCGCCACAGCAGGTGTGGCAGTTCCAGTGGCTTCTTGTTCAAGTGGGCGTGGACTGGCCAACTGATAGAGATAGACTGGACTACAAAGCGCCGCGCAAAACAAATGATAGAAAGCGGGCAGATTTTCCGGTTGCAAGATCTGTCCTGTTGCAAGATTTGTCCTGTTGCAAAATCTGTCCTGTCCCAAAGGTCTGTCCTGTTGCGAGCCAACGGCGCTGGTCGCCTCGCGCGACGATCCTGTTGTAACGTCTGTACTGTTGCAGCGTCCTGTTGCAGAAAGTCTGTCCTGTTGCAAGCTAATGGCGCTACATACAGTGCCTCGCGAACGCGCCGTACAAAGCGGCGCGCAAAACAAATGCTAGAGAGCGGGCCGATTGTCCTGTTGCAAGATCTGTCCTGTTGCAAGCGAAATAGCCGCTGAAGCGGCTAGAATTGCCTGCGCGAGCATTGTCGTACTGTTCGGCGCTGTTGCAATTGCACATTGTAAGGTTCTCTGCTGTACCGCTCACTGCCGCACTGTTCGCTTTTGCAAGGCTCTGCTACCGTGGATTGCCGTAACTGCTCTGTGCAAAAGATACAAGGAAAGTTCGTGGGTTCGTGGGACTCTCAAGAACTTTGACATGCAGTTCGTGATTTGTGCTGTACGGTGTCACACTTTTCTGGAGAGAAAACGAAGTTGGGTCGGTGTTACGGCGCTGTGCGATTTCAGTCGGCTCGACTGTTGAATTCTCTTTCCACCGTCTGGTCGCTGAAGAAATCCAAGTTGAAGCGAACTTCCGCGCTGCAGTTTTGCTACGTCACCTTATACTGTATGTATTGCATTGATAATGACCTACAGCACATTGCAAGAAATAACTACGGTATGTTTTGTTTACATAATATACATACCCTAACGATCCGTTGCTACAATACATCTAGCCAATATGGTCAGCAGCAGTGTTGCCGAAGTACTTTTTAAAAATTCTTAAAAGAGAGGGTAAGAGTGAAAAGTACTTTTACTTACTCGATGGGATTTTGTGTGAAATTACTTTACTTCTACTTACTCGTTAAGAATTTGATCTACCTTTTATTACTTTTTATTACTTTCTACTCTTTATTACTTTTTAATACTCTATCTATCCCAGACAGCCTCAAAGTTCGCAAAATCGCTAATCATCTTCCAATGTTTGATGCCGTTTGACAAGCACAAAATTCTTTATGCGTCGGACATCACTTCAACCTCACCAGTCTGGGTGGCTTCGCTCGCTCAAGCGCTAGCATACATTCAACAGCTTAGGAAACCCAGACTTAATTAGATTGGGAACTAAACCCGACCCGACTTCGTCTTCTCTCAAGTTGGGTTCTGGAACTGATGGCGGTGAGAAATTCATTTTAGTGCGAGAAGCAAGATGTATTGGCTTGGTAGTCAATCCTACGGTGGTGGTATACCTACATACATGTATGTACATATTATGTGATGCGGCCTATGTACCTACATGCTGACCAGTGTTGCCGAAGTAGAGCAATTTCTTAACAAGCTGTGTGTGTAAAAAGTTCAACCTACCTAGGTGTCTGTCAAATTTTGGTGAACAGTATAGTGAACTTTGTACACATCGTTAGCCGCATCTGGAGAAAGTGTCTTGAGAATGTGTACCCTAATGCCAAGTGCAGCTATCCCCACGATACGGTTGTCTGTACAGCTGATCTGAAGCTCAGGGATATCGCCGCGTTCGCTATATGTTATCGGCATGATACGACGCCGTTTGATGTCTGATGTTTCCTACCTGTGTGAAAACGTCACATCCAACAAAAAAAACTTGGCAAAAGTTTGGTGCGAGCGAATTCCTGTGTTCCGCGTACGCATTTCTGTTTCCGAGTACACATTCTTCAATAAACAGCTGTTCTGGCCGTCAGACGAAAATCTTGATTTCGACATTTTTCAAATTTTAATTCTAAATATCTCGAAATTGGAATTTATTAAAACTGTAAAACTATGTCCAAATTCTCATTGGCATACGGCCTTACCATTTCTGCGTTCAAATTCGTCAAAAAACGGCTTTCTATTTTGTTGATTTATGGAATTTTTGAAAAATAATCACGTATTTCTATTAAATTCCATATTTGCAAAAAATTTCTCTTGCGTTACAAATTATCCGCAGTCTATACTCTTTCCATTTCTGAAGAAATTTCACCGCAATATCATCAGGTGAAAAAGTCGATTTTCGACATTTCCATATTTTGATTGAAAATATCTCGAAATTGCAATTTTTAAAAACTGCAAAACTATGTCACAAATCCTCATTGGCACACGACCTTTCCATTTCTGCATTCACATTCGTCAATAAATGACGTTGTATTTTAGTCAATTTATGCCATTTTGACAAATAATTGCGTATTTCTATTAAATTCCACATTTGCAAAAATTTCATTTGTGTTACAAATTGTCCGCGGTCCATGCTCCTTCCATTTCTGAAGAAATTTCGCGGCTAGCGCATCAGACGAAAAAGTCGATTTTCGACATTTTCGAATTTTAATTGCGAATATCTTGAAAATGCGAAATTAGCAACAGAAACGGACATCGGATCCGTACTCAGCGACATCGACTCTACTTTACCACACATGTCACTGACTTTACTTCGGTGCGACGGAAACACACACACACAGACACATACACACACCCACACACATTGTCATCCGTATACAGGGTGGGCCAATTAAGTGTTCCCGATTCTATTTGGTTATAGCTCAGCCGTTTAAAAACGAATCCTTCTGAAATCGTAGCACAACATTGACACACCTTTAGAATTTTTTATGGCCAAATTTTGGCGAATTCAATCGCTTCGTGCGTTAATTACGCACGTTTTCGTGACCGCCGTCGATTTCTACCACTTTCTGGAGGCGCTCATGGTACGACAGCTGTTTTTTGGCCTATTTCGACCGTGATTTTGCCAAACTGTCAGCGATACGAAGTTTTTAAGATCTTGAATGTCCGTCGGCTACGCGCCGTTCACATTGGTACACACAAAGTCCCACAGAAGTGCGTGAGGTGTGGCAAGCGCATCGGCCAGTGCATGTTGGGCTATCCTTGTCCATTCAAAACGCGTTCACCTTTTCAGCGACAGCAAACGACATTTTCCGATTTCTGGGCCATCATCTGATAAAAACTAAGAGTTCAAATGTGCTCTGAGTTTTCATAGCAGACTTGTTCGTGTTTGTAATGCGAAACAGGCTGTCAAGGGACAAGACCATTGAAACTTGACCATTTTCACAAAAATGGCTGTAGCTGGTGATTTACTGCGCAGACTGTTACAATTTTTGGTCAGAAAAAATTCTAAAGGTGTGTCTACGTTGTGTCAAAATTGCAGAAAGATTCGTTTTAAAACGACTGAGTTATAGCCAAATAGAATCGGGAACACTTAATTGGCCCACCCTGTATATGTTACACCCACTTTGCGCAATCCACCCAGAATGCGCAATATTGCGCAGTCTGGGTGGTCGTTACCCAGAATCCACCATATGGCGGAGTTTGGGTGGCCGGCACCCAGAATGCGCAATGGACATGAGTCGCAAGCGCTTTAGCAGGGAAGGCACAGCCGGCCTGAGCAGGCGGTGAAGTAGATGGAGGAGTGTTCACCCCGCCTACTGTTTGCACTAAAACTCGGCCGGCGTCGCGCCTGGCGGGTCGAAAACTGAGGCTTAGCGCGACCACCAACTTCAGGGCGCGCTCCGCGCGCCCTGAAATCGGTCACCGGTCGCGTTAAGCCTAAGCTTCGACCCGCCAGACTGCGACGCCGACTGACTCTTGTGCACTGTGGGCGCAGGGCGAGCCTAAGCATAGCCTGAACTGGAAGGAATATACCAACTGTGTCAAATTTACTCACAAAAGCAAGAAACCGTCTACTATTGCGTAGTCTGGGTAGCGGCCACCCAGAATGCGCCATATTGCGCAGTTAAGGCGCCATATGGCGCCTTCTGGGTGGTTGCGCATTTTGGGTGTGACATATGTACACCTCGCCGCGCTGAGGCGCGGCGAGAAAAGTAGGTACCAAGTAGTTTTAGGCAAAATCTTAACGAGTAAGTAAAAGTAAAGTAATTTTATCTTAAAGCTTGACGAGTAAGTAAAAGTATACTTTACTTTTTATTACTTTTAAAAAAAAAAGTACTCGTTATTAACCAAATAAATTTGGAGTACAACTGATATTGAGGAGTATAGGTCTTAGGTAAGGCATAGTAGCACTGTAACCACTGAACTCCTACTCTGAACTCTCAACTGTCACAATGGGGCTTTTCATGCAATATGTAGGTGCTCATTATCGAGTGTGCCATTACCCTCTCTGCAGTAATTGTGAGAGTCTCCACAGTCTTCTGAGCTCCTACCATCATCTTTAACTTCTTGCACACTGTACTCACCGCTCAGTAGATAAATTCAGTTTAGCTCAATGCCCATTCAATCGTTCGTTCGCGGCTGATGGCAACTGTTCTGTGCGGTTGACTGCTTGCCGCTGACGTTCTCAAACACATTTGATTGAGACAGATCGCTCACCACCACTGCTCGCAAGTCTGACCATTCGATCGTTCGTTCGTGGCTGATGGCAACTGTTCTGTGCGGTTGGCCGCTTGCCGCTGACGTTCTCAAGCACATTTGAATGAGACGGATCGCTCACCACCGCTGCTTCTCAAGTCTGACGACCAGCATTCGATCGGTCGTTCGTGGCTGATGACCAAACGAAGTCTATGGTGCGCTCGTCAAAGTTAGAAGTGCGCGTGTACAGTAGTGAACTTGGCACAAACGTAAATTGCGTTGCGCACATTAGAAAGAAAGACCCGCGCTCAATACATAGAGCGGTCCGGTTGCTTAATTCGCTAGTGGTTTGTCTTTTAGTAACAGAGCCACAGTGCGTCACGCGTGCCGAGCGTCTTTTAGTAACAGCACGATACAATAGCTACAGTGTACCGCGCGTATAGAGCGTCACTTCTATCTAACGCGTCAATCTCGTAGAGCAGCCAGTATTTGGATAGAGCGTATGGTATAACAGAACCACAGACATCGTTAGCCGCTTAGTATATATAGTATATAGGATAGACTAGCATAGTAATGTAGATATAACACCTAGCTAGCATAGTAATGTAGACTAGTGCCTTTAGCCCGTAGGAGAATCTCTATGGTCAACAGCCCATGGGTAATCTGCAGAGCATGAAGGAGATAACGCAATCATCAAATTCAGTGCACTGCATGACATGACAGTTAGATCTCAGGTCGTTAGACCTGTGCCATTGTCAGTGCCTATGTTTAGGATCTCGCCAGCTCCCATGCCTGTAAATACACAATAGATGCTTGGGTTTAGCCCGTAGACAATTGGGTTTTGCCCGTAGAACACTTCAGATAGATCAAAAGACATTTGTCATTGTGCCCCTGTAAGTGCCTACATTTAGGAGCGCGCCAGCTCCCGTGCCTGCAAATACACAATAGACGCTTGGATTTAGCCCATAGACATTTGGGTTTAGCCCGTAGGAGATTTCAGATACATCTAAAGACATTTGACACTGTGCCCCTGCCAGTGCCTGCATTTATGCTCACACCAGCTGCCGTGCCTGTAAATACACAATAGATACTTGGGTTTAGCCCGTAGACATTTGGGTTTAGCCCGTAGGAGATTTCAGATAGATCTAAAGACATTTGACATAGATCCAAAGCAGTTTGATGCTGTGCCCCTGCCAGTGCATGCAGTGCCTGCGAATACACTTTGGAGTCTCACAACGAAAACTCTTTAGTGAGTGGTGACACTGTAAATGTCCCGCACTACGATTTGAAGTTGATGTTTCGCGTGTTGGCGTACAGTTCGCGCGTCATTGCCGTTGTGGCCGCCATTTGAATCAGCATGGCTTAGCAGAATTGTGCACCTCACAGTCAAAATTGTTGAAATTTTATGGAATTTAGACTTTGGTCAAAGTTCTAAAAGTAAAGATGCACAACTACGTGTTCTGACGGTCAGTTTAAGCTATAGATCATCGCGAACCGACAACTGTGTCTAGAGTTATGTCGCTGACAAACAAACAAACAAACAAACAAACAAACAGACGGACAGACTCTAGGCCGCTTAGTATATAGGACTAGAGTGTTTAGCCCGTAGGTGAATCTCTATGGTCAATAGCACATGGGTAATATGCAGAGCATGAAGGAGATAATGCAATCATCGAATTCAGTGCACTGCAGGACATTACAGTTAGTCTCAAGTCATTAGACCCTGTGCCCCTGCCGGTGCCTATGTTTAGTGTTGCACCAGCTCACATGCCTGTAAATACAAAACAGATACTTGGGTTTAGCCCGTAGGACATTTCAGATTGGTCTCAAGCCATTCGACCCTGTGCCCCTGCCAGTGCCTACATTCAGGATCGCATCAGCTCCTGTGCCTGCAGATACACAATAGATGCTTGGGTTTAGCCTCTAGACATTTGGGTTTAGCCAATAGACACATCAGATAGATCTCAAGCCATTGACACTGTGCGCCTGCCAGTGCCTGCATTTAGGCTTGCGCCAGCTCCCATGCCTGTAAATACACAATAGACTCTCATGTTTAGCCCGTAGACATTTGGGGTTAGCCCGTAGAAGATTTCAGACAGATCTAAAGTTACTTAACATAGATCCAGAATAGTTTGACGCTGTGCCCCTGCCAGTGCATGCAGTGCCTGCGAATACACTTTGGAGTCTCACAACGACAACTCTATAGTGAATGGCAACACTGAAAAGTGCTTTTGGCGCGAAATCAAACGCCAGTCACAGCGTGTGATGTCTTCTGTGCTCAGAATGTACTGGCGCAGTTGATATTTTCGAAATATTTTGGAATTTAGACATCTAGAGCCTTAAGCCCGCAGGAGAATCTCTATACTCTAAAGCACATTGACCGTGTGGATACTTAGTAAGCCCATTGACCCAAGGCACTCAGTCACTGCTCGCAGCATCAGATTCATCTAAAGTCATTTGACACCATGCCCCTGCCAGTGCCTGGATTCATGGTTACAACAGCTCCCATGCCTCAGAAAGCACTGAATTCAACACACCGATGTTTGTGCTTAGCCCATAGGTGTTTTCAGACTGATCTAAAGTCGTTAGACACTATACCCCTGCCAGTGCCTGCATTTATGATCGCACCTGCTCCCGTGGCTCTGAATACACCTCAGAGTCTCACAGCGATAACTCTGTAGTGAATTATGACACAATATCGTGAAATTTGCACGAAATCAACCTGCAGTCATTCTGTAGTGCTCAAAATGTACTGTGCAGTAGATATTTTCGTGAATTTTGTGAAATTTAGCTATTTGTGAAAGTTTTAAAATAGGAGGGGATTCCTTCCAGTCCATGACGGTCAGTTTAAGCTATAGATCTCCAGGATCCATCGCCTGTGTCTCGAGTTATCGCGATAACAAACACACAAACAAACAGACTCTATGCCCCTTAGTGTATAGGACTAGTGCCTTTAGCCCATAGGTGATACTGTATATCTATAGCTGAACACCTATGGAAACAAAGCCATTTGTATCGACCCATGGAAATCAGCCACTGCTCACAACATGTATTGGCCTATGGTTCACGACCAATGCTCACAACAGCCCAAAGGAGGTTCTGACAGATCTAAAGTCATTTGACACTGCGCCTCTATCAGTGCCTGCTTTTAGGGTTGCACCAGCTCCCATGCCTCAGAATACACTGAAGCTAACACATGGAAGCTTGCATTTAGCCCATAGGAGATTTTAGATAGATCAAATGTCTTCTGGCACTGTGCCCCTGCCAGTGCCTGCATTTACCATTGCGCCCTCTCTCATGCCTTTGATTACACTGAACTTTGCATATAGGTGTTTGTGTTTTAGCCCATAAAAGGTTTCGGATAGATCAAAAGTCTCTTGACACTGCGCCCTTGCCAGTGCCTGCATTTATCATCGAACCTGTTCCCGTGCCTCTGAATACACTGAAGCTAACACATGGATGCTTGTGTTTAGCCCTTAGGAGATTTCAGATAGAGCTAATGTCTTCTGGCACTGTGCCCCTGCCAGTGCCTGCATTTACCTTTGCACCTGTTCCCGGGCCTCCAAATACCTGTAGGAGTCTCACAGCGACAGCTCTGGAGTGAATGGTGACACGAGAGCGCGAAATTTCCACGAAAATGACCAGTAGGCACTCTTTAGTGCTCAGAATGTACTGTGCAGTCGATATTTTCGTGAATTTTGTGGAATTTAGTAATTTGCAAAAGTTCTAAAATAGGAGGGGATTCCTTCCAGCCCACGACGGTCAGTTTAAGCCATAGATCTCCAGGATCCGTCAACTGTGTCAAGAGAAAATGGCCGGACAAACAAACAAACAAACAAACAGACAGACAGACAGACTCTATGCCGCTTAGTATATAGGACTAGAGTCTTTAGCCCATAGGAGAATCTCTATGGTCAATAGCCCATGGATATATGCAAAGTTTGATCGGGTTGAGCGCGTCAGCGCTCAACCCAATTTGTTCGGCCGGGGGCCAGTGCGCCCCCGGGGACTAGGGGTTAGTACTACGTCATATAGGTAGACTTAACCGATCGGGCTGAAATTTTCACCATAGATGTTCATAGTAACAAGAAGTATTGTGCTAAAATTTTAGACAGATCGGTCAAGTGGTTCCCGAGATATTAAATGAAAACTGTCGAAAAATTCAGCAATCTTCATCTAATTGCCAGGTTTTTGGCCTCGTTCTCGCGAACGGTACTAGCTAGGGCAGTGGTTTATGGCGCGTTAGAACCGCCCACTAACCGCATTTATTATGTTAAAAAAACACCGAGATCGGTTGAGTATTGCGGTCGTAGGCCCCGATCAAAAAAATGGCCGAAATTTTGGCTAAGTCCCGACTCCCAGATGGCCGAGCTCTACTGGTGCACGCTGGGGCGCCAGTCGATGCAATCTACCAAAGAGCACCATAGGGCGAACTAAAGTGTAAAACATTTCATCTTTCTAAGTCGTCTCGCTAAAAAGTTACGCGGTGGCAAAGGTCACGTCGAGTATGGATCCGGGGCTCGGCCCAAGACGGCCGAGCTCTACTGGCACACGCTGGGGCGACAGTCGATGCAATCTACCAAAGAGCACAATAGGGCGAACTAAAGTGTAAAACATTTCATCTTTCTAAGTCGTCTCGCTAAAAAGTTACGCGGTGGCAAAGGTCACGTCGAGTCCAGATCCGGGGCTCTACTGGCACACGCTGGGGCGACAGTCGATGCAATCTACCAAAGAGCACAATAGGGCGAACTAAAGTGTAAAACATTTCATCTTTCTAAGTCGTCTCGCTAAAAAGTTACGCGGTGGCAAAGGTCACGTCGAGTCCAGATCCGGGGCTCGGCCCAAGACGGCCGAGCTCTACTGGTGCACGCTGGGGCGCCAGTCGATGCAATCTACCAAACAGCACCATAGGACGAACTGAAGTGTAAAATGTTCCACCTTTCTATGTCGTCTCACTAAACAGTTATGCGGTGGCAAAAGTCGCTTTGAGTCCGGATCCGGGGCTCAGCCCAAGATGGCCGAGCTCTACTGGTGCAGGCTGGGGCGCCAATCGAACTGATCCGGTCAAGCCTACCATAAGGCGAATAGACATGCAAAATTTTAGCTTTCTAGGTCACCCCAATAGACAGATATGCGGTGACAAAAGTCCCGTCGAGCACGAATTTTTGGGTCCTGGGCCGAAATTTTCAAAATTGAGTTTACAGTTGTTTCTGGGGTTTTCGACGACGCTGAACACAAATCCGGTGTTTGTTTCGGTATTCGGGGTGCCATTTGCCGATTTCAGCGTCCGGTTGGTCACATTTTGGGTCTTGGGGTCAAATTCTGACAATTGAGTTTATACAGGGTGGGCCAAAAAAAGTGAGACCCCTAACTTTGCGGCCGCTGTTCTCAAGCATGACTGCACCGATTGACTTCAAATTTGGTGACAACACACTACAGGGTGTTGTTGATCGTCGGTACAAATTTCAACCAATTCTGTGCATCTCACGCCAAATGGCAGCTACGCGCGCAACACCATGCCGAAAATTGGGTGCGGACGGCGAAGAGGAGGATGGGGGCAAATGCTGAAGAGTCATGGATTCGGGCTGTTCGATGGGGCCACCACCCTGAGTCGACCGCTTGCTGCAAGCAGGAGCCGAAACCGGTAGATCGAATTGTCCGTTAACCTCATAACTCTCGCCAATCACATCCTTCAGATGCCGCACGCTGATCCACGGGGTAACGGTCGACATCCGTAGACTCCACAGTGTATTCGTTATCTCTCAGATTTTTTAGACAGTGTAATGTGATAGTCACACGTTGTCCCACACCGTCTAACGAACTGCATTCCGATCACTATCTTACGGATGACGACTCACATGGCCATCCTCCTCTTCGCCGTCCGCACCCAATTTTCGGCATGGTGTTGCGCGCGTAGCTGCCATTTGGCGTGAGATGCACAGAATTGGTTGAAATTTGTACCGACGATCAACAACACCCTGTAGTGTGTTGTCGCCAAATTTGAAGTCAATCGGTGCAGTCATGCTTGAGAACAGCGGCCGCAAAGTTAGGGGTCTCACTTTTTTTGGCCCACCCTGTAGTTGTCTCTGGGGTTTTCGAGGACACAGAACACGAATCCAGTGTTTGTTTCTGGATTCGAGCTGCCCTTTTCTCATGACCTCAATGGTACCCACTCCTGCAAACCTGTCCGTGAGGAGGAACCCCTCCCACCTTTCTTTCCCCCCTCCATCCAACGCATAATTACTTTTCTGATTGCGCCTCTGCAAACAGCCCTGTCTGTGTCGCCTCTCATCGGACCTGCCAGAGCAGCCCCCCCCCCCCCTCCCGCTGAAGGTGTCCACTTCGTGGACATGGACAGGGAGTGTTATCCAGGAAAGTTCCCCCCCCCCCTAGTGGGGGGTAAGGACAGGTGAACTTGTTCGGGCTGAAGTTGAACAGGCTGTGTATCTCAGATGAGTGTCTCAGCCTCTAAGCTACACGAACAAATTCAGCGTGCTCTGTTTGCGGGTGCCAAACTCGCTTCAAAGTGAGCAGTGCAGCTCTGAATTAGCACTAAGTCCTAAGTACTTCGATTCGATACATCGTGTTGGCATGTGATGGCATGGCACTGTCTATGCGCGTGAGTTAGTGGGTAGCCGGCACGGCGCCTGTTGATGTGGGAATGTGGGTGGGTGAAGGGGGGGGGGGGGGGGGGGGTGTGGAGTTGCCCTGCGTTGCGCTTACTGCATACGTTACGTTGTTTGAGTGCTGTGGGTGGGTGGGTGGGTGGGTGAATGGGTGGGGGGCGGGGGGGGGGGGGGAGTTGCCCTGCGCTTACTGCGTACGTTACGCTGTTTGAGTGCTGCACTTGTAGACACCTACTCGCGTTTCGTCAGTGGTGACGGGTGAGTGAGGCGCGTACCCGCCTGCGCGTTGCACCTACATATGTGAGAACCGTCGTGCGTGTGAGCAGAGCACGCTGAATTTGTTCGTGTAGCTTAGAGGCTGAGAAGTCATCTGAGATACACAGCCTGTTCAACTTCAGCCCGAACAAATTCACCTGTCCTTACCCCCCACTAGGGGGGGGGGGGGGGAACTTTCCTAGAATTCAAATTCAGTGCACTGCAGGACATTACAGGTAGATCTCAAGTCATTTGACACTGTGCCCCTGCCAGTGCCAACATTTAGGATCGCACCAGCTTAGGTGCCTGTAAATACACAATAGGCCAAATCATTGACCCTGTGACCCCTCCCTGCCAGTGCCAACGTTTACGATCTCACCAGCTCCCATGCCTGCAAATACACAATAAACACTTGTTCTTAGCCCATAGACAATTGGATGTAGCCAGTAGGACATTTCAGATAGACCTCAAGTCATTCGACCCTGTGCCCCTGCCAGTGCTTACATTTAGGATCACACAGTAGTATACGATTCAGGTTCCTAGCAGCCACCACTTCCGGTCGGTCCGTCGGCTCCTCTATGTCAGCTGTTGTTGTCAGTCAGGTGTGGGGGTGGGTGGGTGAGAGTGGGTGGGTGAGCCTAAGATTGTCCGTCTTTGTGCCAGGTGCTGTAGGTGTGTAGGTCCATACTGACGACAGGTATTAACAGTCGGCCTAATTAATTAATAATAACACAGGTAGGGAGAGAAGGAATGAGGGGTGAGAATAACGAGAACGAGAGGATAGATTTGAATAAAGAAACCGCTTGTTTTGCGCCTCGGCGTTCTTTACACACTCGCGGCCGGCGGCCGCTCTTTGTCTGGCTGAGCGGCGGCGGCGCGGCTGTCACCTGCTACGCTTTAATCGCGCGGCTTAATGCAGTGAGCGGGGGCGAAAGGCGTTTGTCGGCGCACGTCTATCCCTCCTCCTCCCTCCCTTGTCTCGCGCTACTGTACGTGTGCCGCCTTAGCCGCTCTTCTTTGTTTCCCACGCTAGTCTTAGCGCGCGTGCGCCGGCGGTCGCTTCTTTGTCTGCCGGCAGCGGCTCTTTGTCTTTGCAAAGAGCGCGCCAAAACTTTTGAATGCGGCTATAGTACGAGGGCGCGTAAGCACGTACGATAGGCGTGGGCGATTCGCGTTGCAAATGCGAGCGGGCGCACGGCTCGCTACCGAAACGCTTGCGTATGGAACTTGGAGGAATTTTTGAGACGCGAAACGAAAGCGCTAAACGCCGACGTGTGAAAGAGAAACTCGTAACACGCAATCCATAGAGGGACTTTGTAAACACGGGAACGGGAACGGGAACGGGAACGGGAAACCGTTTGTAAACACGGGAACGCGGGAACGGGAACGAGCTAAAATGAGTCGCCCTCCACTTGGGTTTTAAATTGCCTTGACTTGTGCATTAGGCAAGACGCGTGGAAATTGATGGAGAACACGATTCGGTCTACAAATCTGGTAAGTTTTTTGCAAATTGTGGAAAAATTACCGATTTCTCTGTCTTTTGGGGTAATTTATGGACTTCTCCAGATCGCCTATACGTAGAAGGCCTAAAATTGCATCAAATAGCAAGTAAAACTTGACTGCGGATATGTTCCAGCCGATAAATCAAAACATGTTTGCGTTCCGTGCACTATTTTTGCATTTGATGCACTACACTACTGTAACTATGCTGGCGTCGGGTTAATCCCCATCAATCAATCGTGCGGCCCAGGTGTGACTGTGAATAGGCAATCGACCAGGCGGGCCAGAACGTTTCTTCTCAATTGTTTACGCTGAGCGAGCGGCGCGCATTGTCTTTACGACCCTGGGAGTAAGGCAGTATTAGGTAATAGGTAGGCGGATGGAGAGGAACGTCTGCTGTTAGTGTTGCGAGAGTGAGCGAATCGAGGCGCGTTGTTGGAAGAAAGAGACAGAATTGGAATAGCGAGTCTCATCCACAAAACCCAAACGAAACCTTGTCCCCAACGCCTTCGGGACAAACTGGTAGCACCGAGTGGTTCGGTTGCGCCTGAGGAGATGGCTTCCGTCGCTGCGACGACAAGAATGCAGCTGGGACCGGTCAAGAAGCGGCTGAAGGACAGGCTGGCCGACGCCCAGGACTTCGTCATGGCAGAGCAGCCTGGCGACGACAAAGAACTGCACCTTCAAGCGACCGAGAAGCTTCGGTGGAAACTGGAAGCCGTCACCCTGGCCTTTGACAAACTGGTGGAGCAACTGGGCGCCACCGCCACCGAGGACGAACGGGAAGCTGCCAGGCAGCAAACTGAGGCCGACGAGCTGGGCACCCTCTCGATGGACGCGGCCGAGATGGTAGCCGAACTGACAGCCATGGAGAGCCAGATCCAACGAGCGATCAGCCGACAGAGGGGGGAGACAGCTGAGTCCGCACGTAACGTAACTAGCGGTAGCTCTGCTACAGATAGGAATGGTGCTGGCTCTACTAGTGGCGCGTCACAGTCAAATTCTGTGAATAATGAATATAAATTTAAATTAAAATTCTGTGAATAAATGGCGTAAATGTCCCTTGAAAGCAGTTAGACCCTTTTGCCAAAACACTAATAAGACAGGGCGCGCGTAGTAGAAAGGCCCAAGGGCGGTTGGGCCCTTTTGCCAGCACGCGAGTGAAGGAAAGAAGGCGCGCGGCGTGTGGTTAGGCCCTTTTGCCAGAGCGTCGGAAGGAGCCGTCTAGCGTAATTTGCCCTCTCGTGACGTCACTCTCTGTGCATTGTGTCAGCAAATCAGTTTCTATAGTGAAGTGCCTACTTCAGCTAGCCTCGGCCTGTCGTTTTGTAAAGACAACGCGACGTTTTGTAACATGCAGTGACACCCAAAACAGATCAACAAACACACTGTGTAAAGCACATCGATCAAGAAACAACAAGTCGTACTTCGAAATTCACTCTAGTCATCTGACACCGCTCAGCAGCAACTTAGTTAAACGTGCGAAATTCAACTAGGTACTTGTGTGCACTGACAACATGCAGGTACGTACGTAACTACTGTGGTATACTGTAGTTCTACAGCTCCTCTTCGTCTGAAGAAGTGTCTCCAATGCCGTCCTTTGCTGAAATGCTTGTGGGCATCTCTTCGAAATAGCGGTGGTGATGCGGCTGAATAACGCCACTCCTGAATGCTGTCGCCGAAGGCGAATAGGTACCTATGTATACTTCGCCGCTGATTATATAGCGACTCTAATTAAACGGTACTGTAACTATGCTGGCGTCGGGTTAATCCCCATCAATCAATCGTGCGACTGATAATCCTGAAGAGCCACGCGGACTCGCTACACGCGGGGCCTACTCACACGCTAGCGCAGCTCCGCCTACAGTACTGGGTCCCACACGGACGCACGGTCGTCAGAGGAGTTCTAGAGAAGTGTGGTCCGTGCAAGCGACAGATGGAGGGTCCCTATCGTATGCCCAAAATGGCACCGTGGCCGCGAGCCAAGCTTTCGGAGTCTCGCCCGTTCACCTACACGGGGCTTGACTACTTGGGTCCCCTCTACGTCAGAAACGAGGCAGAACAAGTGAAGAAGGTCTGGATCTGCCTCTACACCTGCGTGGCCACCCGGGCAGTGCATCTCGAAGTCGTGGAGGATATGACCGCGGAGCAGTTTCTACTGGCCTTGCGAAGATTCGTCTCAAGGCGCGGCGTGCCCAGTCACTTGAGCAGGGTAGGCTGCTCCGTGTCGTCCCCAATGGCTGACAGGGAGCGCAGGTGGCGCTCTACGGCGTCGTAAGTTTCCCCCAGCCGACGCGCGTTCATCGTGGACTGGGGGAGGCTCATGATGTGCTTGTAGTGAGCGTCACGTATCGACTGTGTGTGACCTGCGCTCCCTGTCAGCCATTGGGGACGACACGGAGCAGCCTACCCTGCTCAATCTCCTCCGCTCCAAGCTGCCTGAGCGGCTTCTCGCGCCAACAGATGATTGTTCCACAGCTCGCGCAGCAGCTTCATGGTCCAGCACTCTCCATTCGGCCTCTGTTTCTCCAACTCGATGAGACAAGGCGCGGCGTGCCCAGTCACATCACGCTAGACAACGCGCCGCAGTTCAAATTGGCCAAGACCACGACGGACCGCAACTGGCAGAAGTGCGTGCTCGACGACAGTGTCCAGTCGTACGCGTCTGACAAGGAGATCAAGTGGAATTTTATCGTAGAATATGCTCCATGGATCGGCGGCTTCTATGAGCGCCTTGTCAGCTCAGTGAAGATGGAGTTGAAGAAGAGCTTGGGAAAGATCTGCCTGAAGATGGTCAACCTGCAGACGATCGTCACAGAGGTGGAGGCCGTTGTGAATTCCCGCCCACTAGTCTACGTTGGAGACGACATCGACGCAGGACACATCCTGACACCCGCCGACTTCTTCAGTCCAGGTCGAAAGTGGGCGTTCCCCACAACTGACAACGAACCAACGGACGAAGACAGTGTCAAACCGAAACCTGCAGAAGTGCTGCTTCAGAAGTGGACAGCCGGGCAGAACATACTGAACAGCATGTGGAAACTGTGGATGGAACAGTACGTCCTCAGCCTGAGAGAAAACTATCGAACGACGCTGCGATCGCCCAGGAAGCAGGCGAAGTCGACCCCACAGATTGGAGACGTCGTGCTGATCAAAGAAGCGCTTCCCAGGGGAAGCTGGAAACTGGGCCGAATAAAGGAGATCATCAACAGCTCAGAAGGAGAGCCAAGAGCGGCAGTGGTCGAAACTGGAAAGGGTCGAAGCGTCAACCGGCCACTCAAGTTGCTGGTCCCTTTGGAGTGTGGTCAGACAAAGGAAGACGATCAGCCGTCCAAAACAGAGAAGGGCGAGGGAAGAACTGCCGCGCCGGACAACGACAATCCCCACTCTGACCCAGCCAATCACTGCACCCACGACTCACACGCAAACAGTGACGACGACATCCCACAGAGAACGGCACACAAACCACAGAATACCCTACGCCCTAAACGCAGAGCAGCCATTGCGGCAAAGCAGAAACTGAAACAGTGGCTGGCTTAATCAGCACAATAGGTCGCTAGCTACAGTAATTATTGCGTGGTTTCGTACTCGTGTTTGTCGACTTGTTTCTACTGGCTTGTTAGATTGTGTGAGTTTACCAAATGCGCGTCAAGGTTGTCTGTGTACGTGTCGCTGCACTGCGCGGTACTTTCCTCTGTGGGGAGTGTCGCCGAAGGCGAATAGGTATGTATACTTCGCCGCTGATTATATAGCGACTCTAATTAAACGGTACTGTAACTATGCTGGCGTCGGGTTAATCCCCATCAATCAATCGTGGGGCCCAGGTGTGACTGTGAATAGGCAATCGACCAGGCGGGCCAGAACGTTTCTTCTCAATTGTTTACGCTGAGCGAGCGGCGCGCATTGTCTTTACGACCCTGGGAGTAAGGCAGTATTAGGTAGGCGGATGGAGAGGAACGTCTGCTGTTAGTGTTGCGAGAGTGAGCGAATCGAGGCGCGTTGTTGGAAGAAAGAGACAGAATTGGGATAGCAAGTCACACCCACAAAACCCAAACGAAACCTTGTCCCCAATGCCTTCGGGACAAACTGGTAGCACCGAGTGGTTCGGTTGCGCCTGAGGAGATGGCTTCCGTCGCTGCGACGACAAGAATGCAGCTGGGACCGGTCAAGAAGCGGCTGAAGGACAGGCTGGCCGACGCCCAGGACTTCGTCATGGCAGAGCAGCCTGGCGACGACAAAGAACTGCACCTTCAAGCGACCGAGAAGCTTCGGTGGAAACTGGAAGCCGTCACCCTGGCCTTTGACAAACTGGTGGAGCAACTGGGCGCCACCGCCACCGAGGACGAACGGGAAGCTGCCAGGCAGCAAACTGAGGCCGACGAGCTGGGCACCCTCTCGATGGACGCGGCCGAGATGGTAGCCGAACTGACAGCCATGGAGAGCCAGATCCAACGAGCGATCAGCCGACAGAGGGGGGAGACAGCTGAGTCCGCACGTAACGTAACTAGCGGTAGCTCTGCTACAGATAGGAATGGTGCTGGCTCTACTAGTGGCGCGTCACAGTCAAATTCTTCGTCCGGCGTCTACTCGACAGTGCGTCTGCCTAAGCTAGACTTAGCGAAGTTCGATGGCGATTTGCTGCGCTGGCCGGAATTCTGGGACGGCTTTGAAGCGTCCATCGATAGGAACCCCCACTTGTCTGATGTGGATAGGTTCAACTACTTGCGTGCTCAACTAGAGGGTAGTGCTAGGGGTGTCATTGCTGGCCTCGAACTCACCAACGCGAACTACGCCGTGGCGGTCAGACTGCTGAAGGACCGTTTCGGTGACACACAGTCGATACGTGACGCTCACTACAAGCACATCATGAGCCTCCCCCAGTCCACGATGAACGCGCGTCGGCTGAGGGAAACTTACGACGCCGTAGAGCGCCACCTGTGCTCCCTGTCAGCCATTGGGGACGACACGGAGCAGCCTACCCTGCTCAATCTCCTCCGCTCCAAGCTGCCTGAGTCGCTTCTCATCGAGTTGGAGAAACAGAGGCCGAATGGAGAGTGCTGGACTGTGAAGCTGCTGCGCGAGCTGTGGAACAATCATCTGTTGGCGCGAGAAGCCGCTCAGAAATACGGGCACCTTGGTGGGCAGCCCAGAGAGTCCCGAGAACCGCCACGCAGCACAACAGAATCGCTCTTTGCCACAGGTGGCGACGACCGACAAGACAGGCCAAACAATGGTCCGTCCACACATCACGGCAGTTGGAACGGCCAATCAGAGCGACCGGCGAAGAAGTGCCACTACTGCGAACGAAACCATTGGAGCGATGAGTGCAGAACCCACTCCACACTCGCTACCCGCAGGGCAAAGGTCAATGGGCGCTGCTTCAACTGCCTCAAACCAAATCACACCGTTAGGCAGTGCAGAGCCACAAGAGCCTGCGTCTATTGCAAACGAGTCAAGCATCACCACCGTAGCCTCTGCCCAGAGCAGTTCGGCAACCAACGGGGCCAGACAGAAGTCGTCGCCGCTGTAACAGAGTCTGAGGAGAACAATGAAGAATACGCCAGAGCTCACGAAGAGGCCTCTTTGCTGGCAGCCGGAGAGCAGGTTCTAATGCAAACCGTTCAAACGGCAGGGCGACGTGCCCATCAAATTGAAGGCCAACGTGGTGCCTCGGATCACAGGGGCGCTTTCCCGCCAAGCAGTCGACCTGAAGCCAGTGCAGCATCTCCTGCAGAATTTTGTTCTCGCCGACACTCTTCCTGGCAGCCAAGAAGAATCGCCCATTGAGCTGCTAATCGGCAACGACTACTACGGCGATCTCGTGACCAGCCAAAAGGTCGAACTGAAGACGGGCCTACCGTATATACTCTGATAAGCCCCCCTCCCCTCCTTAAACTTCGACAGCATGCTCTACAAGGCGGAGATGAAGAGGGGGGCTTATTGGAGTATTTACGGTTAGTTCTATGCACAAGGCAACCGTATATACTCTGATAAGCCCCCCTCCCCTCCTTAAACTTCGACAGCATGCTCTACAAGGCGGAGATGAAGAGGGGGGCTTATTGGAGTATTTATGGTATACCTAATAAATTCTCACTTGGGCTGGCTGCTATCAGGGAGACTGTCACGAAGCGATGGGGATGGGCGATGGAGGCCTGCCTTATCGCTGCTGACACTCACGGATTCTACATTCGCCGGCGAGCTGTTCCCCTTCCACGAAGAGCCGCTGCTCGGCCACAAATCAAAGGAGGAAGAATTCTGGAAATTGGAAACCATTGGAATCAAGGAGCCGGCGAAGACCACAGAAGACGACTGTGCATTGGAGCGCTTCAACAGCACGGTGGTCAAGGGCGAGGACTGCTACGAGGTGACCCTGCCATGGAAGGAGGATCACCCACCCCTGCCTGACAACCTTCACCTGGCGATCAGCCGACTCCAGTCCTTGGTGAAGCGGCTAAAAAATGACGCGGAGTTGCTGCGCAAGTACAACGAAATCATTTGTGAACAAATACAGAAGAGCATCGTGGAAATTGTGGAGAAACCCTTTGAGGGCGGCGGTCCGAAGCACTACATACCCCATCACGCCGTCGTCACACCGGAGAAGGACACGACCAAGGTGCGCATTGTCTACGACGGCTCTGCCAGAGTGAGAAAATCGTCGCCGAGCCTGAACGAGTGCCTACTGCATGGTCCAGTGTTGTTAGAAGACTTGGTCGGCCTTCTAATTCGCTTCCGAACTCAGCCAGTGGCGTTCACTTCGGATATTGAGAAGGCGTTTCTACATATCGGCTTGCAAGAGGCCGATCGCGACGTCACGCGCTTCCTGTGGGTGAAGGATGTGCACAAACCGGCCACAGGAGATAATCTGCAAGTGCTACGATTCACTCGAGTCCCATTCGGCATCGTATCCAGCCCTTTCCTGCTGGCCGCGACGTTGCAGTGCACTCTCGAAGAGCGCCTTGGCTTCTTTGTAGAATGATGCAGCGCCGTCGCTGTCACTCTCCCCACAGGCGACGTTGTGAGCGACGGCGCTGCATCATTCTACAAAGAAGCCAAGGCGCTCTTCGAGAGTGCGGGAATGAATTTGCGCACTCTTGAAGAGCGCCTTGGCTTCTTTGTAGAATGATGCAGCGCCGTCGCTGTCACTCTCCCCACAGGCGACGTTGTCAGCGACGGCGCTGCATCATTCTACAAAGAAGCCACGGCGCCCTTCGAGAGTGCGGGAATGAATTTGCGCACTCTTGAAGAGCGCCTTGGCTTCTTTGTAGAATGATGCAGCGCCGTCGCTGTCACTCGCCCCACAGGCGACGTTGTCAGCGATGGCGCTGCATCATTCTACAAAGAAGCCAAGGCGCTCTCCGAGAGTGCGCAAATTCATTCCCGCACTCTCGAAGAGCGCCTTGGCTTCTTTGTAGAATGATGCAGCGCTGTCGCTGACAACGTCGCCTGTGGGGCGAGTGACAGCGACGGCGCTGCATCATTCTACAAAGAAGCCAAGGCGCTCTTCGAGAGTGCGCAAATTCATTCCCGCACTCTCGAAGAGCGCCTTGGCTTCTTTGTAGAATGATGCAGCGCTGTTGCTGACAACGTCGCCTGTGGGGCGAGTGACAGCGACGGCGCTGCATCATTCTACAAAGAAGCCAAGGCGCTCTTCGAGAGTGCGGGAATGAATTTGCGCGAATGGGCGTCGAACGACAGGCGATTTCTGAAGACGGTCCCGGTGCACGACAGAGCTAAGGGCAATAAAACGAAGCTTCTGGGAGTCGAGTGGGACACCGACAAGGATACACTGGCGATCAAGGAGCAAGCCAGTGGTGGTCAGGCGACGACGAAGAGAGAGCTGTTGAAAAGAATCGCGTCCGTCTTCGATCCCTTAGGCCTCGTCACCCCCGTCGTCCTGAAGAGTAAGATCTTCCTACAGGAGCTCTGGAAGCAGTAGAAGGGCTGGGACGAGAAGCTGGAAGAAGCAAGCCTTCTAGCTTTGCAGAGTCTCATGAGCGATCTGCAGAAGGTGTCTGCTGTTCGAGTGAGCCGTCACATCGGTTCTGGCGACTACAACGTGCTCTGTTTCTGCGACGCGTCTGCAAAGGCCTACGCGACTATGGTCTACCTGCAAGGAAGCAGCGGCGCCACTCATCTAGTGTTCGCAAAGGCACGCGTCGCCCCCGTCGGCGAGATGAGCCTGCCGCGACTCGAGCTACTGGCGGTCCAAATAGGTGTGCGCGCCATCCAATTCGTCGAAGAGCAGTTGGAGCAGAGGGTCAAGAAGAAGTACCTGTGGTCGGATTCGCAATGCGTGCTCCACTGGATCAAGAGCGCCAAGCCGCTGGGCACGTTCGTACGCAACTGCGTAGCAGAAATCAAGGCTGTGCCGGGCATCACCTATCGCTATGTCAACACGGAGCACAACCCGGCCGACCTGGCAACTAGAGGTGCCATGTGGGACGAATTCAGCTCGTCGTCGTCTCTATGGTTCTATGGGCCCAGCTGGATCCACAGTTCCTCCACTGAGTGGCCTTCATGGAACACAGGCGAAATCTCTCCAGAGGTTCTCCAGAACGTGCGGAAAGAGGAAAAGAGAGCCAACCTGTTCGAAATCACAAGCTTCGCTGGGGAGGGTGACGCAAAGGCGTCAAACGCCAACAGGTCTACCCCACTGGAAATCGAAATCAAAGACTACTCTAGTCTGACACGATTACTGAGAGTCACAGCGTGGGCCTTGCGCTTTGTTCGGCGACTGAAGAAGGAGGCCCTCCACAGCAGATACCTGACAGCTGAAGAAATGAATTCTTCCCTTCGCTTGTGGCTCATTCATGCTCAGTCGAAGACGGATGTCAACACGACGAAGTTCGCAAGGCAGCTAGGGTTGCAGCTGCACGAAGACGGGCTGCTGCGTTGTCACGGCCGCTATCAGAGGGCCAACCTGCCTACAGAAGCCGTGGCACCAGTTTTCCTGCCGAAAGCAGAACCTCTGACGAGACTGATAATCCTGAAGAGCCACGCCGACTCGCTACACGCGGGGCCTACTCACACGCTAGCACAGCTCCGCCTACAGTACTGGGTCCCACACGGACGCACGGTCGTCAGAGGAGTTCTAGAGAAGTGTGGTCCGTGCAAGCGACAGATGGAGGGTCCCTATCGTATGCCCAAAATGGCACCGTGGCCGCGAGCCAAGCTTTCGGAGTCTCGCCCGTTCACCTACACGGGGCTTGACTACTTGGGTCCCCTCTACGTCAGAAACGAGGCAGAACAAGTGAAGAAGGTCTGGATCTGCCTCTACACCTGCGTGGCCACCCGGGCAGTGCATCTCGAAGTCGTGGAGGATATGACCGCGGAGCAGTTTCTACTGGCCTTGCGAAGATTCGTCTCAAGGCGCGGCGTGCCCAGTCACTTGAGCAGGGTAGGCTGCTCCGTGTCGTCCCCAATGGCTGACAGGGAGTGCAGGTGGCGCTCTACGGCGTCGTAAGTTTCCCTCAGCCGACGCGCGTTCATCGTGGACTGGGGGAGGCTCATGATGTGCTTGTAGTGCGCGTCACGTATCGACTGTGTGTCACCTGCGCTCCCTGTCAGCCATTGGGGACGACACGGAGCAGCCTACCCTGCTCAATCTCCTCCGCTCCAAGCTGCCTGAGCGGCTTCTCGTGCCAACAGATGATTGTTCCACAGCTCGCGCAGCAGCTTCACGGTCCAGCACTCTCCATTCGGCCTCTGTTTCTCCAACTCGATGAGACAAGGCGCGGCGTGCCCAGTCACATCACGCTAGACAACGCGCCGCAGTTCAAATTGGCCAAGACCATGACGGACCGCAACTGGCAGAAGTGCGTGCTCGACGACAGTGTCCAGTCGTACGCGTCTGACAAGGAGATCAAGTGGAATTTTATCGTAGAATATGCTCCATGGATCGGCGGCTTCTATGAGCGCCTTGTCAGCTCAGTGAAGATGGCGTTGAAGAAGAGCTTGGGAAAGATCTGCCTGAAGATGGTCAACCTGCAGACGATCGTCACAGAGGTGTTGTGAATTCCCGCCCACTAGTCTACGTTGGAGACGACATCGACGCAGGACACATCCTGACACCAGCCGACTTCTTCAGTCCAGGTCGAAAGTGGGCGTTCCCCACAACTGACAACGAACCAACGGACGAAGACAGTGTCAAACCGAAACCTGCAGAAGTGCTGCTTCAGAAGTGGACAGCCGGGCAGAACATACTGAACAGCATGTGGAAACTGTGGATGGAACAGTACGTCCTCAGCCTGAGAGAAAACTATCGAACGACGCTGCGATCGCCCAGGAAGCAGGCGAAGTCGACCCCACAGATTGGAGACGTCGTGCTGATCAAAGAAGCGCTTCCCAGGGGAAGCTGGAAACTGGGCCGAATAAAGGAGATCATCAACAGCTCAGAAGGAGAGCCAAGAGCGGCAGTGGTCGAAACTGGAAAGGGTCGAAGCGTCAACCGGCCACTCAAGTTGCCGGTCCCTTTGGAATGTGGTCAGACAAAGGAAGACGATCAGCCGTCCAAAACAGAGAAGGGCGAGGGAAGAACTGCCGCGCCGGACAACGACAATCCCCACTCTGACCCAGCCAATCACTGCACCCACGACTCACACGCAAACAGTGACAACGACATCCCACAGAGAACGGCACACAAACCACAGAATACCCTACGCCCTAAACGCAGAGCAGCCATTGCGGCAAAGCAGAAACTGAAACAGTGGCTGGCTTAATCAGCACAATAGGTCGCTAGCTACAGTAATTATTGCGTGGTTTCGTACTCGTGTTTGTCGACTTGTTTCTACTGGCTTGTTAGATTGTGTGAGTTTACCAAATGCGCGTCAAGGTTGTCTGTGTACGTGTCGCTGCACTGCGCTAGTACTTTCCTCTGTGGGGAGTGTCGCCGAAGGCGAATAGGTATGTATACTTCGCCGCTGATTATATAGCGACTCTAATTAAACGGTACTGTAACTATGCTGGCGTCGGGTTAATCCCCATCAATCAATCGTGCGGCCCAGGTGTGACTGTGAATAGGCAATCGACCAGGCGGGCCAGAACGTTTCTTCTCAATTGTTTACGCTGAGCGAGCGGCGCGCATTGTCTTTACGACCCTGGGAGTAAGGCAGTATTAGGTAGGCGGATGGAGAGGAACGTCTGCTGTTAGTGTTGCGAGAGTGAGCGAATCGAGGCGCGTTGTTGGAAGAAAGAGACAGAATTGGGATAGCGAGTCTCACCCACAAAACCCAAACGAAACCTTGTCCCCAACGCCTTCGGGACAAACTGGTAGCACCGAGTGGTTCGGTTGCGCCTGAGGAGATGGCTTCCGTCGCTGCGACGACAAGAATGCAGCTGGGACCGGTCAAGAAGCGGCTGAAGGACAGGCTGGCCGACGCCCAGGACTTCGTCATGGCAGAGCAGCCTGGCGACGACAAAGAACTGCACCTTCAAGCGACCGAGAAGCTTCGGTGGAAACTGGAAGCCGTCACCCTGGCCTTTGACAAACTGGTGGAGCAACTGGGCGCCACCGCCACCGAGGACGAACGGGAAGCTGCCAGGCAGCAAACTGAGGCCGACGAGCTGGGCACCCTCTCGATGGACGCGGCCGAGATGGTAGCCGAACTGACAGCCATGGAGAGCCAGACCCAACGAGCGATCAGCCGACAGAGGGGGGAGACAGCTGAGTCCGCACGTAACGTAACTAGCGGTAGCTCTGCTACAGATAGGAATGGTGCTGGCTCTACTAGTGGCGCGTCACAGTCAAATTCTTCGTCCGGCGTCTACTCGACAGTGCGTCTGCCTAAGCTAGACTTAGCGAAGTTCGATGGCGATTTGCTGCGCTGGCCGGAATTCTGGGACGGCTTTGAAGCGTCCATCGATAGGAACCCCCACTTGTCTGATGTGGATAGGTTCAACTACTTGCGCGCTCAACTAGAGGGTAGTGCTAGGGGTGTCATTGCTGGCCTCGAACTCACCAACGCGAACTACGCCGTGGCGGTCAGACTGCTGAAGGACCGTTTCGGTGACACACAGTCGATACGTGACGCTCACTACAAGCACATCATGAGCCTCCCCCAGTCCACGATGAACGCGCGTCGGCTGAGGGAAACTTACGACGCCGTAGAGCGCCACCTGTGCTCCCTGTCAGCCATTGGGGACGACACGGAGCAGCCTACCCTGCTCAATCTCCTCCGCTCCAAGCTGCCTGAGTCGCTTCCTGTTCGAAATCACAAGCTTCGAACCTGTTCGAAATCACAAGCTTCGCTGGGGAGGGTGACGCAAAGGCGTCAAACGCCAACAGGTCTACCCCACTGGAAATCGAAATCAAAGACTACTCTAGTCTGACACGATTACTGAGAGTCACAGCGTGGGCCTTGCGCTTCATTCGGCGACTGAAGAAGGAGGCCCTCCACAGCAGATACCTGACAGCTGAAGAAATGAATTCTTCCCTTCGCTTGTGGCTCATTCACGCTCAGTCGAAGACGGATGTCAACACGACGAAGTTCGCATGGCAGCTAGGGTTGCAGCTGCACGAAGACGGGCTGCTGCGTTGTCACGGCCGCTATCAGAGGGCCAACCTGCCTACAGAAGCCGTGGCGCCAGTTTTCCTGCCGAAAGCAGAACCTCTGACGAGACTGATAATCCTGAAGAGCCACGCCGACTCGCTACACGCGGGGCCTACTCACACGCTAGCGCAGCTCCGCCTACAGTACTGGGTCCCACACGGACGCACGGTCGTCAGAGGAGTTCTAGAGAAGTGTGGTCCGTGCAAGCGACAGATGGAGGGTCCCTATCGTATGCCCAAAATGGCACCGTGGCCGCGAGCCAAGCTTTCGGAGTCTCGCCCGTTCACCTACACGGGGCTTGACTACTTGGGTCCCCTCTACGTCAGAAACGAGGCAGAACAAGTGAAGAAGGTCTGGATCTGCCTCTACACCTGCGTGGCCACCCGGGCAGTGCATCTCGAAGTCGTGGAGGATATGACCGCAGAGCAGTTTCTACTGGCCTTGCGAAGATTCGTCTCAAGGCGCGGCGTGCCCAGTCACTTGAGCAGGGTAGGCTGCTCCGTGTCGTCCCCAATGGCTGACAGGGAGTGCAGGTGGCGCTCTACGGCGTCGTAAGTTTCCCTCAGCCGACGCGCGTTCATCGTGGACTGGGGGAGGCTCATGATGTGCTTGTAGTGAGCGTCACGTATCGACTGTGTGTCACCTGCGCTCCCTGTCAGCCATTGGGGACGACACGGAGCAGCCTACCCTGCTCAATCTCCTCCGCTCCAAGCTGCCTGAGCGGTGTTGTCACAGAGGTGTTGTGAATTCCCGCCCACTAGTCTACGTTGGAGACGACATCGACGCAGGACACATCCTGACACCCGCCGACTTCTTCAGTCCAGGTCGAAAGTGGGCGTTCCCCACAACTGACAACGAACCAACGGACGAAGACAGTGTCAAACCGAAACCTGCAGAAGTGCTGCTTCAGAAGTGGACAGCCGGGCAGAACATACTGAACAGCATGTGGAAACTGTGGATGGAACAGTACGTCCTCAGCCTGAGAGAAAACTATCGAACGACGCTGCGATCGCCCAGGAAGCAGGCGAAGTCGACCCCACAGATTGGAGACGTCGTGCTGATCAAAGAAGCGCTTCCCAGGGGAAGCTGGAAACTGGGCCGAATAAAGGAGATCATCAACAGCTCAGAAGGAGAGCCAAGAGCGGCAGTGGTCGAAACTGGAAAGGGTCGAAGCGTCAACCGGCCACTCAAGTTGCCGGTCCCTTTGGAGTGTGGTCAGACAAAGGAAGACGATCAGCCGTCCAAAACAGAGAAGGGCGAGGGAAGAACTGCCGCGCCGGACAACGACAATCCCCACTCTGACCCAGCCAATCACTGCACCCACGACTCACACGCAAACAGTGACAACGACATCCCACAGAGAACGGCACACAAACCACAGAATACCCTACGCCCTAAACGCAGAGCAGCCATTGCGGCAAAGCAGAAACTGAAACAGTGGCTGGCTTAATCAGCACAATAGGTCGCTAGCTACAGTAATTATTGCGTGGTTTCGTACTCGTGTTTGTCGACTTGTTTCTACTGGCTTGTTAGATTGTGTGAGTTTACCAAATGCGCGTCAAGGTTGTCTGTGTACGTGTCGCTGCACTGCGCTAGTACTTTCCTCTGTGGGGAGTGTCGCCGAAGGCGAATAGGTATGTATACTTCGCCGCTGATTATATAGCGACTCTAATTAAACGGTACTGTAACTATGCTGGCGTCGGGTTAATCCCCATCAATCAATCGTGCGGCCCAGGTGTGACTGTGAATAGGCAATCGACCAGGCGGGCCAGAACGTTTCTTCTCAATTGTTTACGCTGAGCGAGCGGCGCGCATTGTCTTTACGACCCTGGGAGTAAGGCAGTATTAGGTAGGCGGATGGAGAGGAACGTCTGCTGTTACTGTTGCGAGAGTGAGCGAATCGAGGCGCGTTGTTGGAAGAAAGAGACAGAATTGGGATAGCGAGTCTCACCCACAAAACCCAAACGAAGCCTTGTCCCCAACGCCTTCGGGACAAACTGGTAGCACCGAGTGGTTCGGTTGCGCCTGAGGAGATGGCTTCCGTCGCTGCGACGACAAGAATGCAGCTGGGACCGGTCAAGAAGCGGCTGAAGGACAGGCTGGCCGACGCCCAGGACTTCGTCATGGCAGAGCAGCCTGGCGACGACAAAGAACTGCACCTTCAAGCGACCGAGAAGCTTCGGTGGAAACTGGAAGCCGTCACCCTGGCCTTTGACAAACTGGTGGAGCAACTGGGCGCCACCGCCACCGAGGACGAACGGGAAGCTGCCAGGCAGCAAACTGAGGCCGACGAGCTGGGCACCCTCTCGATGGACGCGGCCGAGATGGTAGCCGAACTGACAGCCATGGAGAGCCAGACCCAACGAGCGATCAGCCGACAGAGGGGGGAGACAGCTGAGTCCGCACGTAACGTAACTAGCGGTAGCTCTGCTACAGATAGGAATGGTGCTGGCTCTACTAGTGGCGCGTCACAGTCAAATTCTTCGTCCGGCGTCTACTCGACAGTGCGTCTGCCTAAGCTAGACTTAGCGAAGTTCGATGGCGATTTGCTGCGCTGGCCGGAATTCTGGGACGGCTTTGAAGCGTCCATCGATAGGAACCCCCACTTGTCTGATGTGGATAGGTTCAACTACTTGCGCGCTCAACTAGAGGGTAGTGCTAGGGGTGTCATTGCTGGCCTCGAACTCACCAACGCGAACTACGCCGTGGCGGTCAGACTGCTGAAGGACCGTTTCGGTGACACACAGTCGATACGTGACGCTCACTACAAGCACATCATGAGCCTCCCCCAGTCCACGATGAACGCGCGTCGGCTGAGGGAAACTTACGACGCCGTAGAGCGCCACCTGTGCTCCCTGTCAGCCATTGGGGACGACACGGAGCAGCCTACCCTGCTCAATCTCCTCCGCTCCAAGCTGCCTGAGCGGCTTCTCGCGCCAACAGATGATTGTTCCACAGCTCGCGCAGCAGCTTCACGGTCCAGCACTCTCCATTCGGCCTCTGTTTCTCCAACTCGATGAGACAAGGCGCGGCGTGCCCAGTCACATCACGCTAGACAACGCGCCGCAGTTCAAATTGGCCAAGACCACGACGGACCGCAACTGGCAGAAGTGCGTGCTCGACGACAGTGTCCAGTCGTACGCGTCTGACAAGGAGATCAAGTGGAATTTTATCGTAGAATATGCTCCATGGATCGGCGGCTTCTATGAGCGCCTTGTCAGCTCAGTGAAGATGGCGTTGAAGAAGAGCTTGGGAAAGATCTGCCTGAAGATGGTCAACCTGCAGACGATCGTCACAGAGGTGGAGGCCGTTGTGAATTCCCGCCCACTAGTCTACGTTGGAGACGACATCGACGCAGGACACATCCTGACACCCGCCGACTTCTTCAGTCCAGGTCGAAAGTGGGCGTTCCCCACAACTGACAACGAACCAACGGACGAAGACAGTGTCAAACCGAAACCTGCAGAAGTGCTGCTTCAGAAGTGGACAGCCGGGCAGAACATACTGAACAGCATGTGGAAACTGTGGATGGAACAGTACGTCCTCAGCCTGAGAGAAAACTATCGAACGACGCTGCGATCGCCCAGGAAGCAGGCGAAGTCGACCCCACAGATTGGAGACGTCGTGCTGATCAAAGAAGCGCTTCCCAGGGGAAGCTGGAAACTGGGCCGAATAAAGGAGATCATCAACAGCTCAGAAGGAGAGCCAAGAGCGGCAGTGGTCGAAACTGGAAAGGGTCGAAGCGTCAACCTGCCACTCAAGTTGCTGGTCCCTTTGGAGTGTGGTCAGACAAAGGAAGACGATCAGCCGTCCAAAACAGAGAAGGGCGAGGGAAGAACTGCCGCGCCGGACAACGACAATCCCCACTCTGACCCAGCCAATCACTGCACCCACGACTCACACGCAAACAGTGACGACGACATCTCACAGAGAACGGCACACAAACCACAGAATACCCTTACGCCCTAAACGCAGAGCAGCCATTGCGGCAAAGCAGAAACTGAAACAGTGGCTGGCTTAATCAGCACAATAGGTCGCTAGCTACAGTAATTATTGCGTGGTTTCGTACTCGTGTTTGTCGACTTGTTTCTACTGGCTTGTTAGATTGTGTGAGTTTACCAAATGCGCGTCAAGGTTGTCTGTGTACGTGTCGCTGCACTGCGCTAGTACTTTCCTCTGTGGGGAGTGTCGCCGAAGGCGAATAGGTATGTATACTTCGCCGCTGATTATATAGCGACTCTAATTAAACGGTACTGTAACTATGCTGGCGTCGGGTTAATCCCCATCAATCAATCGTGCGGCCCAGGTGTGACTGTGAATAGGCAATCGACCAGGCGGGCCGGAACGTTTCTTCTCAATTGTTTACGCTGAGCGAGCGGCGCGCATTGTCTTTACGACCCTGGGAGTAAAGCGGCGTCTACATTACCGCGGCAAGAGCGCGGTGAGAGCGCGGCGCGGCAGCGCGGTTTCTACGCGGCAAGAAAATCAACCGCGCCGCGCGCCTGCCGCGTTGGGTGAATGAAAATGAAAATGAGTGCGCGGCAGCGCGGCGAACTTTGAACGCGCTAGGGTCCTGCCACGACGTCGGTCACTTTGTACTACGGTGGCCGCACATGATACACTCAAACTCAATCGGCTGGGCGTCTGTGTGGGGTTCGTAGTGGACATCTGAAGGGATGTTCAAAACCTTTGTATCAATGGGACTTTGTAAACACGGGAACGGGAACGGGAACGGGAAACCGTTTGTAAACACGGGAACGCGGGAACGGGAACGAGCTAAAATGAGTCGCCCTCCACTTGGGTTTTAAATTGCCTTGACTTGTGCATTAGGCAAGACGCGTGGAAATTGATGGAGAACACGATTCGGTCTACAAATCTGGTAAGTTTTTTGCAAATTGTGGAAAAATTACCGATTTCTCTGTCTTTTGGGGTAATTTATGGACTTCTCCAGATCGCCTATACGTAGAAGGCCTAAAATTGCATCAAATAGCAAGTAAAACTTGACTGCGGATATGTTCCAGCCGATAAATCAAAACATGTTTGCGTTCCGTGCACTATTTTTGCATTTGATGCACTACACTACTGTAACTATGCTGGCGTCGGGTTAATCCCCATCAATCAATCGTGCGGCCCAGGTGTGACTGTGAATAGGCAATCGACCAGGCGGGCCAGAACGTTTCTTCTCAATTGTTTACGCTGAGCGAGCGGCGCGCATTGTCCTTGGGAGTAAGGCAGTATTATGTATGTAGGCGGATGGAGAGGAACGTCTGCTGTTAGTGTTGCGAGAGTGAGCGAATCGAGGCGCGTTGTTGGAAGAAAGAGACAGAATTGGGATAGCGAGTCTCACCCACAAAACCCAAACGAAACCTTGTCCCCAACGCCTTCGGGACAAATGCAAGTGTAATGGGTGAGTGCAACATGAGTAAAGTCAGTACGACAAGCGTTTTGTAAAACTGCTGCATCGTGAATATTGTAGAATGTACCTGCAGAGAAACATCAAGTCTCCCTTCTTGGCCTCAGAGATTGGAATTCTTGAACTGTACAGCTTGTTCATAAATGGACGTTTTTGCTTTGCCTTGGTTGGATAGATGGTGATTAGCGCATTGGTTGGATAGATGGTGATTAGCGACGCTTCGTTCGTTGATAAGTGGATGCCAAACGAATGCGATTTCGTGAGCGCACCTTGGGTTCTCTCTCTTCTCTTGCGGTTCTTGTGGTTCCTTCCCTTCTCTAGTGAATTTTGTCCGGACTAGCCGTTCCTTCCTGTTGCAGAAGAATTCCTGAGATCTGAATAGCATGGAATGTAGCCGTCAATGGCCGTAATGTCCTGTTGCATGATCTGTCATGTTCAAGGTCTGTCCGTTGCAAGGTCGGTCCTGTTGTGAGCCAACGGCGCTGGTCGCCTCGCGCGACCATCCTGTGCCACGTCTGTCCTGTTGCAAGATCTGTCCTGTTGCAAGATTTGTCCTGTTGTAAGATCTGTCCTGTTGCAAGATCTGTCCTGTTGCAAGGTCTGTCCTGTTGCAAGATCTGTCCTGTTGCAGGGTCTGTCCTGTTGCAAGATTTGTCCTGTTGCAAGATTTGTCCTGTTGCAACATTTGTCCTGTTGCAAGATTTGTCCTGTTGCAAGATTTGTCCTGTTGCAAGATTTGTCCTGTTGCAAGATTTGTCCTGTTGCAAGATTTGTCCTGTTGCAAAATCTGTCCTGTTGCAAGGCTGTCCTGTTGCAAGATCTGTCCTGTTGCAAAATCTGTCCTGTTGAAAGATGTGTCCTGTTGCAAGATCTGTCCTGTTGCACGATCTGTCCTGTTGCAAGATGTGTACTGTTGCAAGATTTGTCCTGTTGCAAAATCTGTCCTGTTGCAAGGCTGTCCTGTTGCAAGATCTGTCCTGTTGCAAAATCTGTCCTGTTGCAAGATCTGTCCTGTTGCAAGATCTGTCCTGTTGCACGATCTGTCCTGTTGCAAGATGTGTACTGTTGCAAAACCTGTCCTGTTGCAGAAGGTCTGTCCTGTTGCGAGCCAATGGCGCTGGTCGCCTCGCGCGACCATCCTGTTGCAAGATTTGTCCTGTTGCAAAATTATTCCTGTTGCAAAATCTGTCCTGTTGTAAGATCTGTCCTGTTGCAAGATCTGTCCTTTGCAGGGTCTGTCCTGTTGCAAGATCTCTCCTGCTGCAGGGTCTGTCCTGTTGCAAGATTTGTCCACTTGCAACATTTGTCCTGTTGCAGAAAGTCTGTCCTGTTGCAAGCCAACAGCGCTGACTGCTTCGCGAACGCGTCGTACAGAGCGCCGCGCAAAACAAATGATAGAAAGCGGGCAGATTTTCCGGTTGCAAGATCTGTCCTGTTGCAAGATTTGTCCTGTTGCAAAATCTGTCCTGTCCCAAAGGTCTGTCCTGTTGCGAGCCAACGGCGCTGGTCGCCTCGCGCGACGATCCTGTTGTAACGTCTGTACTGTTGCAGCGTCCTGTTGCAGAAAGTCTGTCCTGTTGCAAGCTAATGGCGCTAACTGCCTCGCGAACGCGCCGTACAAAGCGGCGCGCAAAACAAATGCTAGAGAGCGGGCCGATTGTCCTGTTGGAAGATCTGTCCTGTTGCAAGCGAAATAGTCGCTGAAGCGGCTAGAATTGCCTGCGCGAGCATTGTCGTACTGTTCGGCTCTGTTGCAATTGCACATTGTAAGGTTCTCTGCTGTACCGCTCACTGCCGCACTGTTCGCTTTTGCAAGGCTCTGCTACCGTGCATTGCCGTACTGTTCAGGCAAAGCCTGCGTTGAAGGCAGGCGCGGTCGATCGATCGAAGAGAGCCAGCTTCTCTGCGGGACACCGCTGGCGTCCTGCTGGCTCCTAGCGCGTACATGCTGAAGCGTCGCGCGGCGAAGTGCTAGGGAGGCAAACCTCTACGGACGGACACTACACCTAGCTGGCATAGTAATGTAGACTAGAGCCTTTAGCCCGTAGGAGAATCTCTATAGTCCCAAGAGCACTGTCGTTACACAATTGTCATGAAGCTACCGATGGCGCACGCCATTGGTCAGAACATGCAGCGACTTATGGCATGCCACAGCGAGTATTTGGCTTTAGCCTATGGCATGCCACAGAGAGTATTTGGCTTTAGCCTATAGATGACTTCAGGTTGTGCCTGTGCCACTGCCTACAATTAACCTGGTCACGTGCCTGTGAATACACATCAAAGGCATTTGAGTTTAGCCTGTAGATGCTTGGCTTCAGCCCAAAGTTGATTTTAGATTGTGCCCCTGCCAGTGCCTACGATTAGCCTTGCGCCACTCACCGTGCCTGTAAATACACCTTGGGGTCTCAAGACGACAACTCTGTAGTGAATGGTGACACAATACTGCAAAAGCGGCATGAAAGAAACTGTCAGCCACTCCTTAGTGCTCAAAATGTACTGTGCAGCCGATATTTTTGAGATTTTTGTGAAATTTAGTGAATTGCAAAAGTTTTAAAACAGGAGGGGATTCCTTCCAGTCCACGACGGTCAGTTTAAGCTATAGATCTCCAGGGTCCATTGCCTGTGTCGCGAGAAAATGGCCGGACAAACAAACAAACAAACAAACACACAAACTCTATGCCCCTTAGTATATAGGACTAGGGTCTATAGCCCGTTGATAACACGTTGCAGCTTCAGAGACCGATGACGCGCAGCTGACGTGCTGCAGCTTCAGAGACCGATGTCGCGCAGCTGACGTGCTGCAGCTTCAGAGACCGATGTCGCGCAGCGCAGCTGACGCGCTGCAGCTTCAAACACCGATGTCGCGCAGCTGACGCGCTGCAGCTTCAGAGATCGAGTGGCACCTGGCAAACCGACGGTTTGCGGCTCGCGTGTGCCCGTGACCCGTGCGCCGTTCTTGGTCAGAAGACAAACCGACGTTGTGCGCTTCGCCTCTGCCCGTGACTCGTGCGCCCTTGCACCGTTCTTGTTCTTGGTCAGAAGACGAAACCCCGTGTTGACGGTGCTTTGACAGTGTGTAAAGCATATTGTTATCAGCTTCGGTCTCACAGCGAAACGCAAAAGCCGTTCCGAACGCCTACGACGGTGCAAGTTGGGTTTCACAGCGAAGCAAGCCCTACTACGCACGCGTATGGCAGAATCGTAATCGTTGTTACGTAGAATGTTGTTCCGAAAACGGCCGAAATTTGCCCGAATATCGCGAATTTCGGACGATTTAGGCGCCGGCCAAACACCAAACTTCGGCCAGATGGTGCAGCGTCGAACGGCGGTTTCGTTGATGCACGGCTCGTCGCGATCCGCCGCCGCAGTCGGCAGTTAGCGCCAAAAATGTGCCGCGCAGACGATATTTTCGGAATTTCGACCGAATTTAGGCGGCGGCCCAAGACCAAACTTCGGCCAGACGGTCCCGGGCGGAAGGCGGTTCCGAAAATGTATAGTTGTCCGGGATCCGTCGCCGCTGTCGAGACTTATAGTGTTGACAGACAGACACACACACACACACAGACAGAGATCGCGCGATTAGTAGGGAGGATTAGCGCCAAAAATGTGCCGCGCAGACGATGACGCAATTGTCTTCTTTTGGTTTTGCTGCGTCACACCAACAGTGTGTTACCGTGTATGTACCTAGTGTGTATACGTCGACGGTTACATGGCAAACGGCAAACTACCAAAACACAACTTTCGAGAAACGTGCCTTCTTCTTCGGATGGCAAACGGAGTTAAGTGCATAACCCGCGCTCCAATCGGCAAAATGTTTCATGGCAAACGGAGTTAACTTCCGTGGCCTGCATGCTATAGCACGCGTTTAGTAGAACATGGACCTTTGCCACCTTGTATCTTTTTTTTACTCAAACATCATAGAAAGATGGAATGTTTTACACTTTTGATCACTCCGTAGTGCACTTTGGGGGAGCACTTCGATTGGCGCCCCATCGTGCACCAGTAGAGCTCGGCCATCTTGAGCCGAGCCCCAGATTCGTACCCGACCGGACTTTTGCCACCTTGTATCTTTTTACTCAAACGTCATAGAAGGATGGAATGTTTTACACTTTTGATCACTCCATAGTGTACATACTTTGGGGGAGCGCTTCGATTGGCGCCCCAGCATGCACCAGTAGAGCTCGGCCGTCTTGAGCCGGGCCCCGGATCCGTACCCGACTGGACTTTTGCCACCTTGTATCTTTTTACTCAAACGACCTAGAAAGATGCAATGTTATACACTTTCGATCACCCCACAGTGTGCTTTGGGGGAGCACTTTGATTGGCGCCCCAGCCTGCACCATTAGAGCTCGGCGTATTCAACTTGGGACAGCCAAAATTTTGACCATTTTTTCGCCCGCCCTCAGGCGGGCGACACCCTACGAGAGCTCGGCGTGCGTGCGTACGTGCGTACGCACGTGCGTACGTACGTGCGTTACGCTCTCGGATCTCGGCGTTGGAAAGTCGTAGAGCGGAGATCTTGGGCTCTACGGATAGGTCTCGACTCAGTGATCATTCCGCTAAGAGGTTTCGAAATTCAAAAGTTTGAATTGCGCGCGCTACAGTAGCCCGAAGGTCAAAACGCAAAACGGCTCTAACTCGCTCGTGTTACGTCGTAGAGCGGCAATCGACACGTCAGGTAAAAGCTCTCGACGTGTTCTTTCATGCGGTTGTAAAACTTTGTTCAATTACGCAAACACGCACCGCGGAAAACGCCATTCTCGGCATTTTGACGTTAAAATCGCTCTAACGCGTTCAACTTGCGTCGTAGAGAGACGATCTCGAGCTTTTTGGATAGCTCCCGACTCACTGATCATTTGTTCTCCCATCGGTCGAAATTCAAAAGTTTGAATTTCGCGAGTTACAGTAACTCGACGGTGCAAAAGCACAAAACGGCTCTAACTCGCTCGTTTTACGTCGTAGAGCGGCAATCGACACGCCAGGTGAAAGCTCTCGACGTGCTCTTTCATGATGCTGCAAAACTTTGTTCAATTACGCAAACACGCACCGCTGAAACGCCATTCTCGGGATTTTGACGCTAAGATGGCTCTAACTCGCTCAATTTGCGTCGTAGAGAGACGATCTCGAGCTTTTTGGATAGCTCCCGACTCACTGATCATTTGTTCTCCCATTGGTGGAAATTCAAAAGTTTGAATTTCGCGAGTTACTGTAACTAAAAGGTGCAAAAGCACAAAACGGCTCTAACTCGCTCGTCTTACGTCGTAGAGTGGCAATCGACACGCCAGGTGAAAGCTCTCGACATGTTCTTTCATGCGGCTGCAAAACTTTGTTCAGTTACGCAAACACGCACCGCAGAAAACGCCATTTTCGCGATTTTAACACTAAGATCGCTCTTTGCTACATGCAGAAGTGCGACACCGTTTGATTGCTCGTAGTGCGCTCTTTTGTGCTCTGTCAATTGTTTGCCAAAACTTTTACAAGTTTTTGTCACTTTTTTAAAAGCGTTTCTTGAAAGAGGGATGTTCTTGCTCTAAAAGCCAAATCGCGGGCGAAATCACTATTGCTAATGCAATACCCTCTTGCGAAGCGGGGGCTCATGAAGCGGAGCATGCGGGCGATGAACTCTCGCACTCTCTGCAGAAAGAACGCAACTCTTTGCAATGTCAGTCAGAACACAAACTCAACTTTTTAATACCGGAGCTTGTTAGCACTCCGACCCCAAAAGGGGCGGAGTGCTATCTACATTACTAAGCTAGCTAGGTGTCCACGATGAACGCGCGTCGGCTGAGGGAAACTTACGACGCCGTAGAGCGCCACCTGCACTCCCTGTCAGCCATTGGGGACGACACGGAGCAGCCTACCCTGCTCAAGTGACTGGGCACGCCGCGCCTTGAGACGAATCTTCGCAAGGCCAGTAGAAACTGCTCCGCGGTCATATCCTCCACGACTTCGAGATGCACTGCCCGGGTGGCCATGCAGGTGTAGAGGCAGATCCAGACCTTCTTCACTTGTTCTGCCTCGTTTCTGACGTAGAGGGGACCCAAGTAGTCAAGCCCCGTGTACATAGGTGAACGGGCGAGACTCCGAAAGCTTGGCTCGCGGCCACGGTGCCATTTTGGGCATACGATAGGGACCCTCCATCTGTCGCTTGCACGGACCACACTTCTCTAGAACTCCTCTGACGACCGTGCGTCCGTGTGGGACCCAGTACTGTAGGCGGAGCTGCGCTAGCGTGTGAGTAGGCCCCGCGTGGCTCTTCAGGATTATCAGTCGCACGATTGATTGATGGGGATTAACCCGACGCCAGCATAGTTACAGTACCGTTTAATTAGAGTCGCTATATAATCAGCGGCGAAGTATACATAGGTACCTATTCGCCTTCGGCGACAGCATTCAGGAGTGGCGTTATTCAGCCGCATCACCACCGCTATTTCGAAGAGATGCCCACAAGCATTTCAGCAAAGGACGGCATTGGAGACATTTCTTCAGACGAAGAGGAGCTGTAGAACCACAGTAGTTACGTACGTAGGTACCTGCATGTTGTCAGTGCACACAAGTACCTACCTAGTTGAATTTCGCACGTTTAACTAAGTTGCTGCTGAGCGGTGTCAGATGACTAGAGTGAATTTCGAAGTACGACTTGTTGTTTCTTGATCGATGTGCTTTACACGGTGTGTTTGTTGATCTGCTTTGGGTGTCACTGCATGTTACAAAACGTCGCGTTGTCTTTACAAAACGACAGGCCGAGGCTAGCTGAAGTAGGCACTTCACTATAGAAACTGATTTGCTGACACAATGCACAGAGAGTGACGTCACGAGAGGGCAAATTACGCTAGACGGCTCCTTCCGACGCTCTGGCAAAAGGGCCTAACCACACGCCGCGCGCCTTCTTTCCTTCACTCGCACTAGCGGGCCCAGGTGGGGGGGGGGGGGGGGCACTGCCCCCCCCCCCCTTTCGGTGCGACCTTTGAGAAAAAAATTTCTTAAACGACACACGAATATCAAAAAATTTCGCCTGCGGCGCTACTTTATAAGAGAATTTGGCATTTAGGGACCAAAAATCGTCAAATTTTCGCCTGCGGCGCTCAATTTAGGCAAATTTTTGCACAGGGAAGGCGAAAAACGTACAAATTTTCGCCTGCGGCGCAATTTTGAATGTAAATTTAGGGTATCTAACGGGTTACAAAGGCCAAATTTTGCCGATTTTTGGCGTTAAAATGGCCTAAAAGTGCGAAATTTTTGCCTGCGGCGCTTTGGAAAAATTTTGGATTTTGTGCCCCCCCCTATCGGAAAATCCTGGGCCCGCCACTGTTCACTCGCGTGCTGGCAAAAGGGCCCAACCGCCCTTGGGCCTTTCTACTACGCGCGCCCTGTCTTATTAGTGTTTTGGCAAAAGGGCCTAACTGCTTTCAAGGGACATTTACGCCATTTATTCACAGAATTTTAATTTAAATTTATATTCATTGTTTAGAGCAGAAAATGCTCTCCACGCTGATACCAGATTAATCTAGATGTGTACAGACCTGCAGCTTTCCAGGGCGTTTATAAACCTGCGAAACTTTAAAAGCGCGTTTTCTCGAAAGTTGCCTCGCTGCAGTTAGGCCCTTTTGCCATCCACCCATCGATATAAACCAGCGTAGAAAACGTAGTATTCGCTTGTGAATTAGGCAACGCGCCATACCTACTCAGTTGTACCCGACAACCCTGGAAATCCGTGCCTAGCGCTACAACAGGGCACGAAACCCAAGGAAAATGACGACCCAAAGGCGCGCAAATTCCCGCCGTCGCTTGGTTATGTACGTTCGAAGATCCACTTTTTATAGCGAGAGGCTCAAATAGGCGCAACACAACACAGCGGAATTGACGCCAACCGATCTGGAGAGGTGTTACGGTGTATCGCACGACAGCCAATCAGAGAAGAGAGAGACAAATCGAGGGAAGCAGCAGCACAGCAGACGAAAGCGAAGCGCAAGGTCATACAGTCAGCTTTGACTAAAATCATCCACACAAACTGCGCAAAGGTGACAACGGCACGCGGTAACATATTCGGCACATCCTAGCGTGTCGTTGTGACCTTTGCGCAGTTTGCGTGGATGATTTTAGTCGAAAATGCTGTCTTTCAGTCAGTACTGGTACTATTCTTTCTTTAACAAATTGGTGGGGGGCGCAAAGCGCCGCATTTGCTACACCATAGGAATATCGTTTAATACTCTTACATGCTTCATACTTGGAACATATTCCTCTTTCTGCCCTCGGTGGCTCCGGGGGAGCCTGGAGTACTTGTGTGCTATAGTGCTATCTCGCAACTCAACTCGCAACTGCTATCTCGCTCTAGGGGTCCTTCAGCTCGAGCACCACTCCTCCACGGCGCCTCTTCCGCTTGACCGACTAACAGCGCTCGAGTCTCACCAGACGAGAGAACAGGGCCCAGGGAACTTGCGTGCGGATTGTCCCCTTCTTCACCTAAATGGGTGGCAGACACTGCTCTAATAATCCAACACCAGGGCCGGTAGCAAATATCGGCTGCAAAAGGGGATGTGGCACCCTGTACCACGATACCTACGCATCAAAACGAGTCTTTACACTTGCCTCAGTTGACTGGCCGACTGACGATCCCAGAATGTCTTCTATCCTAGCGTCGTCGTCGTCTGCGGTTGATCCCATCTCCTAAGAGTAGAGTTGTTGATATGGCAAATTGGAATATTTGCCCCTGTCCCTCCCTCCTTACCCCTACCCCTGTCCCTCCCTCCTTAGGGCAGGGGCCGCGGGGGCCGGCCCACTGTTTGTATAGGAGGGGCCAGGGAACACATGACTCAATGGAGAGGGGAGCAATTCCGTGCCACAGTGGGAGGGCAGGGGCCGCGGGGGCCGGCCCACTGTTTGTATAGGAGGGGCCAGGCAAGACATGACTCAATGGAGAGGGGGGGGGGGGGGCACTTCGCCACGCGACGCTTCAGCACGCGCTTGCCTCGCTAGCACTTTGCCACGCCAAGCTTCAGCACGCACGCGCTAGGAAGCCAGCAGGAGGCCAGCGGCGTCCCGCAGAGAAGCTCGCTCGCTTCGATCGATCGGCCGCAGAGAATCAATCGCTGCACGGCCAGCGTCGCCTGTTGCTGCCCGCCTTCAACGCAGGCTTTGCCTGAACAGTACGGCAATGCACGGTAGCAGAACCTTGCAAAAGCGAACAGTGCGGCAGTGCGCGGCGCGGTACAGCAGAGAACCTTGCAATGTACAATTCAACAGAGCCGGCAATACATTCAGGATCCCACCTGTGCCCATGCCTGTGAATGCACAATAGACACTTGGCTTTGGCCCGTAGACAATCGGGTTTAGCCAGTAGACAATTGGGTTTGGCCCATAGGTCATTTCAGATATATCTCAAACCATTCGACACTGTGACACTGCCAGTGCCTACATTTAGGATCCCACCTGTGCCCATGCCTGTAAATTCAGAGTAGACACTTGGGTTTAGCCCATAGACATTTGGGTTAGCCCATAGACAATTGGGTTTAGCCCATTAGTTCATCCTTATTACTAAGGCGCCTAACTCTGTCCGTGTGTTTGTTTGTTTGTTTGTTTGTTTGTTTGTTTGTTTGTGGATCTGTGAACGCCATATCTCTAGACACAGTTGTCGGTTCGCGATGATCTATGGCTTAAACTGACCGTCATAGCCTGTAGTTTTGCATGAAGGTTTGTGGACTTTGGTCGATGTCTAAATTCCAAAATATTTCGAAAATATCGACTGCGCCAGTACATTCTGAGCACAGAAGGCACCACACGCTGTGACTGACGTTTGATTTCGCGTGACTGACGTTTGATTTCGCGCCAATAGCACTTTAGAGTGTCACCATTCACTATGGAGTTGTCGCTGTGAGACTCCAAAGTGTATTCGCAGGCACTGCATGCACTGGCAGGGACACAGCATCAAACTATTCTGGATCTACGTTAAACGACTTTAGATCTATCTGAAATCTCCTATGGGCTAAACCCAAATGCCTATGGGCTAAACCCAAGCGTCTATTGTGTATTTACAGGCACGGGAACTGTTGCGCGCCTAAATGTAGGCACTGGCAGGGGCACAGTGTCAAATGTCTTTAGATCTATCTGAAATCTTCTATGGGCTAAACCCAAATGTCTACGGGCTAAACCCAACTATCTATTGTGTATTTACAGGCACGGGAGCTGGTGCGAGCATAAATGCAGGCACTAGCAGGGGCACAGTGTCAAATGTCTTTAGATCTTTCTGAACTGTTCTACGGGCTAAACCCAATTGTCTATGGGCTAAAGCCAAGTGTCTATTGTGTATTTACAGGCATGGGAGCTGGTGCAGTAGTAAATGTAGGCACTGGCAGGGGCACATTGTCAAATGACTTGAGGGCTATCTCAAATGTCCTACAGGCTGATTACCAATGGGCTATTGACCATAGAGATTCTCCTACGGGCTAAAGGCTCTAGTCCTTATTACTAAGCGGCCTAGAGTCTGACTTATTACTAAGCGGCCTAGAGTCTGTTTGTCTGTTTGTCTGTGAGCGCTCTAGCGCTCGCTACAGTTGACGGATCGTGATGATCTATAGCTTAAACTGACCGTCAGAACACGCGGTTTTGCATCTTTGCTTTGAGAACTTTGACCAATGACTAAATTCCAAATTATTTCGAAAATATCGACTGCACCAGTACATTCTGACCACAGAAGGTACCACACGATGTAATTGGCGTTTGATTTCGCGACAAAACTGCTTTACAGTGTCACCATTCATGACAGAGTTGTTGTTGTGAGACTCCAAAGTGTATTCGCAGGCACTGCATGCACTGGCAGGGGCACAGCATCAAACTGCTTTGGATCTATGTCAAATGTCTTTAGATCTATCTGAAATCTTCTACGGGCTAAACCCAAATGTCTACGGGCTAAACCCAACTGTCTATTGTGTATTTACAGGCACGGGAGCTGGTGCGAGCATAAATGCAGGCACTGGCAGGGGCACAGTGTCAAATGTCTTTAGATCTATCTGAAATCTCCTACGGGATAAACCCAAATGTCTATGGGCTAAACCCAAGCGTCTATTGTGTATTTACAAGCACAGGAGCTGGTGCGAGCATAAATGCAGGCACTGGCAGGGGCACAGTGTCAAATGTCTTTAGATCTATCTGAAATCTCCTACGGGCTAAACCCAAATGCCTATGGGCTAACCCCAAGCGTCTATTGTGTATTTACAGGCACGGGAGCTGTCGCGCGCCTAAATGCAGGCACTGGCAGGGGCACAATGTCAAATGTCTTTAGATCTATCTGAAGTGTTCTACGGGCAAAACCCAAGTGACTATGGGCTAAACCCAAGCATCTATTGTGTATTTACAGGCACAGGAGCTGGCGAGATCCTAAACATAGGGACTGACAATGGCACAGGGTCTAACGACCTGAGATCTAACTGTAGTGTCCTGCAGTGCACTGAATTCGATGATTGCGTTATCTCCTTCATGCTCTGCAGATTACCCATACGCTATTGACCATGGAGATTCTCCTATGGGCTAAAGGCTCTAGTCCTTATTACTAAGCGGCCTAGAGTCTGTCCCTCTGTTTGTGGCTCTGCGAACGGCTTATTACTAAGCGGCCTAGAGTCTGTCCGTCTGTTTGTGGCTCTGCGAACGGCATATCTCTAGACACAGTTGTCGGTTCGCGATGATCTATGGCTTAAACTGACCGTCATAGCCTGTAGTTTTGCACGAAGGTTTGTGGATTTTGGTCGATGACTAAATTCCAAATTATTTCGAAAATATTGACTGCGCCAGTACATTCTGACCACAGAAGGTACCACACGATGTAATTGGCGTTTGATTTCGCGACAAGAGTGCTTTACAGTGTCACCATTCATGACAGAGTTGTCGTTGTGAGACTCCAAAGTGTATTCGCAGGCACTGCATGCACTGGCAGGGGCACAGCATCAAACTGCTTTGGATCTATACCAAATGTCTTTAGATCTATCTGAAATCTTCTACGGGCTAAACCCAAATGTCTACGGGCTAAACCCAACTATCTATTGTGTATTTACAGGCACGGGAGCTGGTGCGAGCATAAATGCAGGCACTGGCAGGGACACAGTGCCAAATGTCTTTAGACGACAAGAGTGCTTTACAGTGTCACCATTCATGACAGAGTTGTCGTTGTGATACTCCAAAGTGTATTCGCAGGCACTGCATGCACTGGCAGGGGCACAGCATCAAACTGCTTTGGATCTATACCAAATGTCTTTAGATCTATCTGAAATCTTCTACGGGCTAAACCCAAATGTCTACGGGCTAAACCCAACTATCTATTGTGTATTTACAGGCACGGGAGCTGGTGCGAGCATAAATGCAGGCACTGGCAGGGACACAGTGCCAAATGTCTTTAGATCTATCTGAAATCTCCTACGGGCTAAACCCAAATGTCTATGGGCTAAACCCAAGTGTCTATTGTGTATTTACAGGCACAGGAGCTGGTGCGAGCATAAATGCAGGCACTGGCAGGGGCACAGTGTCAAATGTCTTTAGATCTATCTGAAATCTCCTACGGGCTAAACCCAAATGCCTATGGGCTAACCCCAAGCGTCTATTGTGTATTTACAGGCATGGGAGCTGTCGCGCGCCTAAATGTAGGCACTGGCAGGGGCACAATGTCAAATGTCTTTAGATCAATCTGAAGTGTTCTACGGGCAAAACCCAAGTGACTATGGGCTAAACCTAAGCATCTATTGTGTATTTACAGGCACAGGAGCTGGCGAGATCCTAAACATAGGGACTGACAATGGCACAGGGTCTAACGACCTGAGATCTAACTGTAGTGTCCTGCAGTGCACTGAATTCGATGATTGCGTTATCTCCTTCATGCTCTGCAGATTACCCATACACTATTGACCATGGAGATTCTCCTACGGGCTAAAGGCTCTAGTCTACATTACTATGCTAGCTAGGTGTAGTGTCCGTCTGTCTGTAACGCTTGCCTTCCTAGCACTTCGCCACGCGACGCTTCAGCATGCGCTTGCCTCGCTAGCACTTCGCCACGCGACGCTTCAGCACGCGCGCGCTAGGAAGCCAGCAGGACGCCAGCGGCGTCCCGCAGAGAAGCTCGCTCGCTTCGATCGATCGACCGCAGAAAATCAATCGCTGCACGGCCAGCGTCGCCTGTTGCTGCCTGCCTTCAACGCAGGCTTTGCCTGAACAGTACGGCAATGCACGGTAGCAGAGCATTGCAAAAGCGAACAGTGCGGCAGTGCGCGGTACAGCAGAGAACCTTGCAATGTGCAATTGCAACAGAGCCGAACAGTGCGACAATGCTCGCGCAGGCAATTCTAGCCGCTTCAGCGACTATTTCGCTTGCAACAGGACAGATCTTGCAACAGGACAGACTTTCTGCAACAGGACGCCCGCTTTCTATCATTTGTTTTGCGCGGCGCTTTGTACGGCGCGTTCGCGAGGCAGTCAGCGCTGATTTTGCAACAGGACAAATCTTGCAACAGGATGGTCGCGCTAGGCGACCAGCGCCATTGGCTCGCAACAGGACAGACCTTCTGCAACAGTACACATCTTGCAACAGGACAGATAGCGCAACAGGACAGATTTTGCAACAGGACAAATCTTGCAACAGGACAAATCTTGCAACAGGACAGATTTCGCAACAGGACAGATCTTGCAACAGGATAGACCTTGCAACAGGACAGATTTTGCAACAGGACAGACCTTGCAAGAGGACAGATTTTGCAACAGGACAAATCTTGCAACAGGACACATCTTGCAACAGGACAGACCCTGCAACAGGACAGATCTTGCGACAGGACAGACCCTGCAACAGGACAGATCTTGCAACAGGACAGATCTTACAACAAGACAAATCTTGCAACAGGACAGGTCTTGCAACAGGACGACAGACGTGGCAACAGGATGGTCGCGCGAGGTGACCAGCGCCATTGGCTCGCAACAGGACAGACCTTCTGCAACAGGACAGATTTTGCAACAGGACACATCTTGCAACAGGACAGATCGTGCAACAGGACAGACCTTGCAACAGGACAGATTTTGCAACAGGACAAATCTTGCAACAGGACAGATTTTGCAATAGGACAGATCTTGCAACAGGACAGATTCTGCAACAGGACAAATCTTGCAACAGGATAGATCTCACAACAGGACAAATCTTGCAACAGGACAGACCCTGCAACAGGACAGATCTTTCAACAGGACAGATCTTTCAACAGGACAGACTTTGCAACAGGAGAGACCTTGCAACAGGACAGACCTTGCAACAGGACAGGCCTTGCAACAGAACATACCCTGCAATAGGACAGACCCTTCAACAGGACAAATCTTGCAACAGGTCAGACCTTGGCAATGAACAGGACGGACGTTGCGGCGCGCGTACGAGGCGACCAGCGCTGCTGGCTCACAACAGGACAGACCTTGCAACGGACAGACCTTGAACAGGACAGATCATGCAACAGGACATTACGGCCATTGACGACTACATTCCATGCTATTCAGATCTCAGGAATTCTTCTGCAACAGGAAGGAACGGCTAGTTTTATATATATCTCAAGTCATTCGACCCTGTGCCCCTGCCAGTGCCTACATTTAGACTCGCACCAGCTCCCGTGCCTGTAAACACACAATAGACACTTACACCCGGCTATAAACACACAATTTTTGGACGAGATTGTCCACATACTAGTATTCTCTCCGACTTTTGGCTGGGTAGGTACCTAGGTGGGCCTTGGAGGAGACAAAGAAGCACAATCATGCAACGTACACGCCAGCTGACATTTGTCCTCCGGCGGGCAGACGATAGACACGGTCGCGCGTGTAGAAGAGGAGCGCCGCGCGCGGTCAAACGGACGGGGGCGTCGGGCAGTATCAGAATCGGAGATCTCTCGAGTAGAACTTTGTGCCACTGCTGTTTTTTCGCCGCGCCTCAGCGCGGCGAGGTGTATATATATGTACGGTTGACAATATCTGTCTGTGTGTCTGTCTGTCTGTCTGTCCGTGGCACCGAAGTAAGATACATATGTGGCATATGTGGTCAAGTAGAGTCGATGTCGCTGAGTACGGATCCGATGTCCGTTTCTGTTGCTAATTTCGCATTTTCGAGATATTTGCAATTAAAATTCGAAAATGTCGAATAATCGACTTTTTTCGCCGCGCCTCAGCGCGGCGAGGTGTATATATACGGTTGACGATGTCTGTCTGTGTGTCTGTCTGTGTGTCTGTCTGTGTGTCTGTCTGTCTGTCTGTCCGTGGCACCGAAGTAAGATATGTGGCATATGTGGTCAAGTAGAGTCGATGTCGCTGAGTACGGATCCGATGTCCGTTTCTGTTGCTAATTTCGCATTTTCGAGATATTTGCAATTAAAATTCGAAAATGTCGAAAATCGACTTTTTTGTCTGACGCGCTAGCCGCGAAATTTCTTCAGAAATGGAAGGAGCATGGACCGCGGATAATTTGTAACACAAAAGAAATTTTTTACAGATGTGGAATTTAATAGAAATACGCGATTATTTGTCAAAATTGCATAAATTGACTAAAATACAAAGTCATTTAATGACGAATGTGAATGCAGAAATGGAAAGGTCGTATGCCGATAAGAATTTGTGACATAGTTTTGAAGTTTTCCAAAATTGCAATTTCGAGATATTTTCAATCAAAATATGAAAATGTCGAAAATCGACTTTTTCACCTGATGATGCAGCGGCGAAATTTCTTCAGAAATGGAAAGAGTATAGACTGCGGATAATTTGTAACGCAAGAGAATTTTTTTGCAAATGTGGAATTTAATAGAAATACGTGATTATTTTTCAAAATTCCATAAATCAACAAAATAGAACGTCGTTTTTTGACGAATTTGAACGCAGAAATGGTAAGCCCGTATGCCAATAAGAATTTGTGACATAGTTCTACAGTTTTGTTAAATTCCAATTTCGAGATATTTAGAATTAAAATTTAAGAAAATTTCAAAATCGAGGTTTTCGCCTGATGGCCAGAACAGCTGTTTATTGATGAATGTGCACTCGGAAACAGAAATGCGTATGCTGAAAACAGGAATTCGCTCGCATCAAACTTTTGGCAAGTTTTTTTGTTGGATGTGACGTTTTCACACAGGTAGGAAACATCAGATAAACGGCGTCGTATCATGCCGATACCATAATAGCGAACGCGGCGATATCACTGAGCTTTAGATCAGCTGCACAGACAACCGTATCGTGGGGATAGCTGCACTTGACATTAAGGTACACATTCTCAAGACACTTTCTCCAGATACGGCTAACGATGCGTACAAAGTTCACTATGCTGTTCACCAAAATTTGACAGACACAAAGTATAGGTTGAACTTTTTACACACACAGCTTGTTTGTCTGACGCGCTAGCCGCGAAATTTCTTCAGAAATGGAAGGAGCATGGACCGCGGATAATTTGTAACACAAAAGAAATTTTTACAGATGTGGAATTTAATAGAAATACGCGATTATTTGTCAAAATTGCATAAATTGACTAAAATACAAAGTCATTTAATGACGAATGTGAATGCAGAAATGGAAAGGTCGTATGCCGATAAGAATTTGTGACATAGTTTTGAAGTTTTCCAAAATTGCAATTTCGAGATATTTTCAATCAAAATATGAAAATGTCGAAAATCGACTTTTTCACCTGATGATGCAGCGGCGAAATTTCTTCAGAAATGGAAAGAGTATAGACTGCGGATAATTTGTAACGCAAGAGAATTTTTTTGCAAATGTGGAATTTAATAGAAATACGTGATTATTTTTCAAAATTCCATAAATCAACAAAATAGAACGTCGTTTTTTGACGAATTTGAACGCAGAAATGGTATCGCCGTATGCCAATAAGAATTTGTGACATAGTTCTACAGTTTTGTTAAATTCCAATTTCGAGATATTTAGAATTAAAATTTAAGAAAATTTCAAAATCAAGGTTTTCGCCTGATGGCCAGAACAGCTGTTTATTGATGAATGTGCACTCGGAAACAGAAATGCGTACGTATGCTGAAAACAGGAATTCGCTCGCACCAAACTTTTGGCAAGTTTTTTTGTTGGATGTGACGTTTTCACACAGGTAGGAAACATCAGATAAACGGCGTCGTATCATGCCGATAACATATAGCGAACGCGGCGATATCACTGAGCTTTAGATCAGCTGTACAGACAACCGTATCGTGGGGATAGCTGCACTTGGCATTAAGGTACACATTCTCAAGACACTTTCTCCAGATGCGGCTAACGATGCGTACAAAGTTCACTATGCTGTTCACCAAAATTTGACAGACACAAAGTATAGGTTGAACTTTTTTCGCCGCGCCTCAGCGCGGCGAGGTGTATATATACGGATGACAATGTCTGTCTGTGTGTCCGTGTGTCTGTGTGTCTGTGTGTCTGTGTGTCCGTGGCACCGAAGTAAAATATGTGACATATGTGGCCAAGTAGAGTCAAGGTCGCTGAGTACGGATCCAATGTCCGTTTGTGTTGCTAATTTCGCATTTTCGAGATATTCACAATTAAAATTCAAAAATGTCGAAAATCGACTTTTTCACCTGATGAGCTAGCCGCGAAATTTCTTCAGAAATGGAAAGAGCACGGACAGCTAATAATTTGTAACACAAAAGAAATTTTTTGTCGATGTGAAATTTGATAGAAATACGAAATTGTTTGTCGAAATTCCATAAATTAACAAAAATAGAAAGTAATTTATTGACAAATGTGAATGCAGAAATTGAAAGGTCGCAAGCCAGTAAGAATTTGTGACATAGTTTTTCAGTTTTGAAAAATTGCAATTTGGAGATTTTTACAATTAAAATATGAAAATATCGAAAATCGACTTTTTTGCCTGATGAGCTAGCGGCGAAATTTCTTCAGAAATGGAAAGAACATAGGCCGTGGACAATTTGTAAAACAAAAGAAATTTTTTGCACATGCGGAATTTCATAGAAATACGCAATTATTTGTCAAAATTTCATAAACTGACAAAAATAGAACGTCATTTATTGACGAATGTGAATGCAGAAATTGAAAGGTCGCAAGCCAGTAAGAATTTGTGACATAGTTTTTCAGTTTTGAAAAATTGCAATTTGGAGATATTTACAATTAAAATATGAAAATATCGAAAATCGACTTTTTCGCCTGATGATCTAGCGGCGAAATTTCTTCAGAAATGGAAAGAACATAGGCCGTGGACAATTTTGTAACACAAAAGAAATTTTTTGCATATGCGGAATTTCATAAAAATACGCAATTATTTGTCAAAAATCCATAAACTGACAAAAATAGAACGTCATTTATTGACGAATATAAATGCAGAAATTGAAAGGTCGTAAGCCAATAAGAATTTGTGACATGGTTCTACAGCTTTGAAATACTGCAATTTAGAGATATTTACAACTAAAATATAAAAAAGTCGAAAATCGATTTTGGCGCCTGATGGACTAGCGGCAAAATTTCTTCAGAAATCGAAAGAGCATAGAACGCAGATAATTTGTAACACAAAGGAATTTTATAGAAATACGCCACAATTTGCCAAAATTCTACAAATTGTCAAAAGCGTCATAACGCAGAAATGCGTACACCAAACGAAATTCCTAGTAGAGAACGACTGCACCAAACAGTTGGCAAGTTTTTTGTTCGATGTGGCGTATTCCCACAGGTAAAAAACTTCAGATGAACGGCGTCGTATCATGCCGATACCATATAGCGAACGCGGCGATATCACTGAGCTTTAGATCAGTTGTACAGACAACCGTATCGTGGTAATAGCTGCATTTGAATTGTGGTACACGTTTTCAAGATCCCTTCGCTATGCGGCTAATTATGCGAATGAAATTCACTAAACTGATCACCAAGATTTGACAGACACAAAGTATAGGTTGAACTTTTTACACACACAGCTTGTTACACACACAGCTTGTTTCGCTCGGCCTCAGCCGAGCGAACCCTATCAAGAGCTCGGCGTGCGTACGTGCGTACGTGCGTCACGCTAGCTTCGGGCTAAAATAACTCGCTCGTCTGACGTCGTAGAAAGGAGTTTGAGACATCGTCGAGTAGCCTGCGGACTCCTCTAGCCACCTGAGTGGTCGAAACCAAAATAAGTTTTCAAAATCGCGCGCTACAGTATCCCAAAGTGGGGTCCATTTTAAGACAAAAGTTGACCGAAGCTAGTCAAATCGCATATCAAAGTGAAGCGCTCGAACTCCTGAGCACGAATCCGACAACAAAAAGTTTCAAAAGTTTAAACAGAGAGCTACAGTAACCAAAACGCGTCGAAAACTGGAAACGACACGCTCGCTTCGGGCTTACTAACTCGCTCGTCTGACGTCGTAGGATGGAGTTCGACACATCGACGGGTAGCCCTCGGACTACTCTCGCCATCTGAGTGTTCAAAACTAAAATAAGTTTTCAAACTCGCGCGCTACAGTATCCCAAAGTGAGGTCCATTTTGAGACAAAAGTTGACCGAAGCTAGTCAAATCGCATATCAAAGTGAAGCGCTCGAGCTCCTGAGCACGAATCCGACAACAAAAAGTTTCAAAAGTTTAAACAGAGAGCTACAGTAACCAAAACGCGTCGAAAACTGGAAACGACACGCTTGCTTCGGGCTTAATAACTCGCTTGTCTGACGTCGCTGGGTTGAGTTCGACACATCGACGGGTAGCCCTCGGACTACTCTCGCGAACTGTGACGTCGAAATAATAACAAGTTTTAAAAATTGCGCGCTACAGTATCCCGAAGTAATGTCCGCGAAAAGTCAAAACTTCATCGAACCTAGTCGAATCGCACATCAAAATGAAGCGCTCGACCTCCTGAGCAAGAATCCGAAACAAAAAGTTTCAAAATGTCAATGAAAGGACTACAAAAACGCGATGAAAAGGGCAGATTTGGGTTTGTTATATCTTGGCACTCGTACGTTGCAGAGCGGCGATCTTGACATCGCTGAAGCGCTCGCTGCAAGGCAACATCAAATCAAGCTCACAATTCACCTGTAGTTTTACGTTAGATTCCAGTGTCTTTTTTAAAATTCAGTCTGAAAAGATGATTTTCTTGGTAAAAAGAATTAAACCCGAGCGATACCAATGTTGCGTAGCAAGACCACTCCAAAAAGTGTAGTCGCGAGGAGAGTCAAGACGCTGCACGAAACCGGAAAGGCCTTGCTACAATCTCAGTGAAAATTCAAAGCTCGAAACCACTCCGCTTTTTTCGCTCGGCCTCAGCCGAGCGAACCCTATCAAGAGCTCGGCGTGCGTACGTGCGTACGTACGTACGTGCGTACGTACGTACGTGCGTCACGCTAGCTTCGGGCTTAATAACTCGCTCGTACGACGTCGTAGGGTGGAGTTTGAGACATCGTCGAGTAGCCTGCGGACTCCTCTCGCCGTCTGAGTGGTCGAAACTGAAATAAGTTTTCAAACTCGCGCGCTACAGTATCCCAAAGTGGGGTCCATTTTAAGACAAAAGTTGACCGAAGCTAGCCAAATCGCATATCAAAGTGAAGCGCTCGAGCTCCTGAGCACGAATCCGACAACAAAATGTTCCAAAAGTTTAAACAGAGAGCTACAGTAACCAAAACGCGTCGAAAACTGGAAACGACACGCTTGCTTCGGGCTTAATAACTCGCTTGTCTGACGTCGGTGGGTTGAGTTCGACACATCGACGGGTAGTCCTCGGACTACTCTCGCCATCTGAGTGTTCAAAACTGAAATAAGTTTTCAAACTCGCGCGCTACAGTATCCCAAAGTGAGGTCCATTTTAAGACAAAAGTTGACCGAAGCTAGTCAAATCGCATATCAAAGTGAAGCGCTCGAGCTCCTGAGCACGAATCCGACAACAAAAAGTTTAAACAAAGAGCCACAGTAACCAAAACGCGTCGAAAATTGGAAACGACACGCTTGCTTCGGGCTTAATAACTCGCTTGTCTGACGTCGCTGGGTTGAGTTCGACACATCGACGGGTAGCCCTCGGACTACTCTCGCGAACTGTGACGTCGAAATAATAACAAGTTTTAAAAATTGCGCGCTACAGTATCCCAAAGTAATGTCCGCGAAAAGTCAAAACTTCATCGAACCTAGTCGAATTGCATATCAAAATGAAGCGCTCGACCTCCTGAGCAAGAATCCGACAACAAAACGTTTCAAAAGGTCAATGAGAGGGCTACAGTAACCAAAACGCGATGAAGACTGCAGATTTTGGTTTGTTATATCTTGGCACTCGTGCGTTGCAGAACGGCGGTCTTGACATCGCTGAAGAGGTCACTGCAAGTCAACATCAAGTCATGCTCACAATTAACCTGTAGTTTTGCGTTAGATTCCAGTGCCTTTTTTAAAATGTAGTCTTAAAAGATGATCTTCTTGGTGTAAAGAATTAAACCCGAGCGATACCAATGTTGCGTAGCAAGACCACTCCAAAAAGTGTAGTCGCGAGGAGAGTCAAAGACGCTGCACGAAACCGGAAAGGGCCTTGCTACAATCTCAGTAAAAATTCTAAGCTCAAAACCACTCCGCTTTTTAAAAGAGACTTGTTAGAAGAGACTTGTTGAGTAACTTATTTTATGTAGTAGAACTTGTTTAGGAACCGTAGAGAACACCCACAACGTCACACACAGTCATGTGTTATGTCTTCTCCACTGCAGCTGTTTTCGAGTACAGTAACTTATTTTATGTAGCACTTGTTTACTGTACAAAACTCCCACAACGTCACACACAGTCATGTGTTAGGTCCCAGACGCGAGATTATGTAGTCGTCGACCTGCATAAGCTAAACAATCGTGCAAAGCGCGGCGCGAATTCCAACACCAACAAGCTCCGGTATTAAAAAGTTGAGTTTGTATTCTGACTGACATTGCAAAGAGTTGCGTTATTTCGCTCGGCCTCAGCCGAGCGAACCCTATCAAGAGCTCGGCGTGCGTACGTGCGTACGTACGTACGTACGTGCGTACGTACGTACGTGCGTACGTACGTACGTGCGTCACGCTAGCTTCGGGCTTAATAACTCGCTCGTCCGACGTCGTAGGGTGGAGTTCGAGACATCGTCGAGTAGCCTGCGGACTCCTCTCGCCGTCTGAGTGGTCGAAACTGAAATAAGTTTTCAAACTCGCGCGCTACAGTATCCCAAAGTGGGGTCCATTTTGAGACAAAAGTTGACCGAAGCTAGTCAAATCTCATATCAAAGTGAAGCGCTCGAGCTCCTGAGCACGAATCCGACAACAAAAAGTTTCAAAAGTTTAAACAGAGAGCTACAGTAACCAAAACGCGTCGAAAACTGGAAACGACACGTTTGCTTCGGGCTTAACTCGCTTGTCTGACGTCGCTGGGTTGAGTTCGACACATCGACGGGTAGCCCTCGGACTACTCTCGCGAACTGTGACGTCGAAATAATAACAAGTTTTAAAAATTGCGCGCTACAGTATCCCGAAGTAATGTCCGCGAAAAGTCAAAACTTCATCGAACCTAGTCGAATCGCATATCAAAATGAAGCGCTCGACCTCCTGAGCAAGAATCCGACAACAAAAAGTTTAAAAAGGTCAATGAGAGGGCTACAGTAACCAAAACGCGATGAAAACTGCAAATTTTGTTTTGTTATATCTTGGCACTCGTGCGTTGCAGAGCGGCGGTCTTGACATCGCTGAAGAGCTTACTGCAAGCCAACATCAAATCATGCTCACAATTAACCTGTAGTTTTGCGTTAGATTCCACTGTCTTTTTTAAAATTTAGTCTGAAAAGATGATTTTCTTAGTGTAAAGAATTAAACCCGAGCGATACCAATGTTGCGTAGCAAGACCACTCCAAATAGTGTAGTCGCGAGGAGAGTCAAAGACGCTGCACGAAACCGGAAAAGGCCTTGCTACAATCTCAGTAAAAATTCAAAGCTCAAAACCACTCCGCTTTTTAAAAGAGACTTGTTTCTGCAGAGAGTGCGAGAGTTCATCGCCCGCATGCTCCGCTTCATGAGCTCCCGCTTCGCAAGAGGGTATCGCATTAGCAATATTGATTTCGCCCGCGATTTGGCTTTTAGAGCAAGAATATCCCAGAACGCTTTTAAAAAGTGACAAAAACCTTGTAAAAGTTTTCGCAAACAAATAACAGAGCACAAAGAGCGAACTACGAGCAATCAAACCGTGTCGGACTTCTGCATGTAGCAAAGAGCGATCTTAGCGTTACAATCTCGAGAATGGCGTTTTCTGCGGTGCGTGCTTCGTTATTGAAAAATTTGTTGCTGCCGCATGAAAGAGCACGCCGAGAGCTTTCACCTGATATGTCGATTGCGGCTCTATGACATAACACGAGCGAGTTAGAGCCGTTTTGTGCTCTTGCACCTTCAGGTCACTGTAACTCGCGAAATTCAAACTTTTGAGTTTCGACCAATAGGAGAACAAATAACTGCCTGAGCAGCGTTCCAAAGAAAAGCGTTCCCAGCATTGGCAGCCAAAAATATTGGCAGCCAGAAAAAAAAGCGTTCCTTTTTTTTGGCAGACAAAATTCCCGACACGCCCTTTTCTGGCAGCCAGTATTTCGCCGATTTTGGCGCTAAAATCGGAAAAATTCTGTCTACCAATATCCGAGGGGTGGATATTAGCAGCCAAAATGTTCCGCCGCCGGGCCCCCATGCCGGAAATATTGGCAGCCAAAATCGATCAGTACTAGACAATTTTGGTTGCTAAAATTTTCCGCGGCCGGCGGCCCCGTGAGCGGGATTTGGCTACCATAGTAGAATCGCGAAGTTTGGCAGACAAAATTATCTGCGTCCGGCCGGCCCCGCGGAAGAAAGTTTGGTTACCAAAATTGGAGCGGACTTTGCTGGCCGCCAAAATGTGCGCTCGCTGGACGGTCGCCATCACTGCTAACGTAAACATCGTTCGCCCATTCTGCTTGCGAACTGCTTGGGTGTGAAAATACTTTTGTCTGTCATAACTTGCAACTGCGCACTTCTCTGAAATATGGTAACCTTGATTTGTCTAACAAGCTCCAAAGAACCACAATGTGGTGCCCTGCCTGCGAGTATCACCTCTGCTCATTCAACTGCTACCTGATTTTCCACTTCGATCCCAGCATGGTGCCGGGCAAGCTCACCAATCCGAATGCGCTCAGATGGGCTCATTTCGTCCACAGTGTCAACTGATCTTTGATTTTTGTAATTTCTAGTGCACCTTCGTGCCGTTGCATCCGCGTCTGTGATTTGCCTGAGCCAGTGACGGGACAACACTTGAACCGACTCGTATTTTGCCAACAAGCAAAGCAAGCAAATATTCGACTTGCCCTACACACTGCGAACAGCACAAAAGCATCCGCAGTTGAGATTGATTACAACTTGATCATAGATTAGGAAATGTTCTGTCAGGATAGGGAAACAGCTGCACTCGCGGTAGCGGGAAACGCATTGTGTCAGCTAAGATCGTTTTATAGCGTTTTGGCTGCCAGAATTGTTAGCGGGCGGGCCGACCGCCCGTCGCAGCGGAAAAACCAATTCTGGTAGCTAAAATCCTCCACCGCGCCTTCGCAGCCAAACTAGTGACCAATTTTGTCAGCCAGAAGAGCAACCAGCCCGAAGGCCCGGCGCCAGCTGGCAACAAATTTTGGCAGCTAATATTCACCGCCAGAATATTGGCTGCCAAAAGTGAGGCCGATTTTGGCAGCCAAAGCGAAGATTTTGGCTGCCAATATTTTTCCGATTTTGGCTGCTAATATCCTCCACCTCGCGGCGCGGCGGGCCCGGTCCGGTTTTGGTAGCCAACCGGCTCTCGAGAAATTCTGGCTGCTAATCTGGCTGGCAGCCAAAGCTCGTTGGAACGCTTTTGGAAAAGCGTTCCAAAAACGTCGTCTCATGGTGGAACACTGCTCAAGGAGATAATCAGTGAGTCTGGCTGGAGCTATCCAAAAAGCTCGAGATCGTGTCTCTACGACGCAAGGAGCGCGCTAGAACGATCTTAGCGTCAGAATCGCAAGAATGGCGTTTTCCGCGTTGCGTGTTTGCGTAATTGAGCAAACTATTGTAGCCGCATGAAAGAACACGTCGAGAGCTTTCACCTGGCGTGTCGATTGCCACTCTACGACGTGTCGACACGCCAGGTGAAAGCTCTCGACGTGTTCTTTCATGCGGCTACAACAGTTTGCTCAATTACGCAAACACGCAGCGCGGAAAACGCCATTCTTGCGATTCTGACGCTAAGATCGTTCTAGCGCGCTCAACTTGCGTCGTAGAGACACGATCTCGAGCTTTTTGGATAGCTCCAGCCAGACTCACTGATTATTTGTTCTCCTATTGGTCGAAACTCAAAAGTTTGAATTTCGCGAGTTACAGTGACCTGAAGGTGCAAGAGCACAAAACGGCTCTAACTCGCTCGTGTTATGTCATAGAGCCGCAATCGACATATCAGATGAAAGCTCTCGGCGTGCTCTTTCATGCGGCAGCAACAAATTTTTCAATAACGAAGCACGCACCGCAGAAAACGCCATTCTCGAGATTGTAACGCTAAGATCGCTCTTTGCTACATGCAGAAGTCCGACACGGTTTGATTGCTCGTACGCTCTTTGTGCTCTGTTATTTGTTTGCGAAAACTTTTACAAGGTTTTTGTCACTTTTTAAAAGCGTTCTGGGATATTCTTGCTCTAAAAGCCAAATCGCGGGCGAAATCAATATTGCTAATGCAATACCCTCTTGCGAAGCGGGAGCTCATGAAGCGGAGCATGCGGGCGATGAACTCTCGCACTCTCTGCAGAAATAACGCAACTCTTTGCAATGTCAGTCAGAATACAAACTCAACTTTTTAATACCGGAGCTTGTTGGTGTTGGAATTCGCGCCGCGCTTTGCACGATTGTTTAGCTTATGCAGGTCGACGACTACATAATCTCGCGTCTGGGACCTAACACATGACTGTGTGTGACGTTGTGGGAGTTTTGTACAGTAAACAAGTGCTACATAAAATAAGTTACTGTACTCGAAAACAGCTGCAGTGGAGAAGACCTAACACATGACTGTGTGTGACGTTGTGGGTGTTCTCTACGGTTCCTAAACAAGTTCTACTACATAAAATAAGTTACTCAAAAACAGCAGTGGCACAAAGTTCTACTCGAGAGATCTCCGATTCTGATACTGCTCGACGCCCCCGTCCGTTTGACCGCGCGCGGCGCCCCTCTTCTACACGCGCGACCGTGTCTATCGTCTGCCCGCCGGAGGACAAATGTCAGCTGGCGTGTACGTTGCATGATTGTGCTTCTTTGTCTCCTCCAACGCCCACCTGGGTACCTACCCAGCCAAAAGTCGGAGAGAATATGTGGACAATCTCGTCCAAAAAGCTGGCCGGGTGTAAGTGTCTGTTGTGTGTTTACAGGCACGGGAGCTGGTGCGAGTCTAAATGTAGGCACTGGCAGGGGCACAGGGTCGAATGACTTGAGATATATATAAAATGAACTATTGGGCTAAACCCAATTGTCTATGGGCTAACCCAAATGTCTATGGGCTAAACCCAAGTGTCTACTCTGAATTTACAGGCATGGGCACAGGTGGGATCCTAAATGTAGGCACTGGCAGTGTCACAGTGTCGAATGGTTTGAGATATATCTGAAATGACCTATGGGCCAAACCCAATTGTCTACTGGCTAAACCCGATTGTCTACGGGCCAAAGCCAAGTGTCTATTGTGCATTCACAGGCATGGGCACAGGTGGGATCCTGAATGTATTGCCGGCTCTGTTGAATTGTACATTGCAAGGTTCTCTGCTGTACCGCGCCGCGCACTGCCGCACTGTTCGCTTTTGCAAGGCTCTGCTACCGTGCATTGCCGTACTGTTCAGGCAAAGCCTGCGTTGAAGGCGGGCAGCAACAGGCGACGCTGGCCGTGCAGCGATTGATTCTCTGCGGCCGATCGATCGAAGCGAGCGAGCTTCTCTGCGGGACGCCGCTGGCCTCCTGCTGGCTTCCTAGCGCGTGCGTGCTGAAGCTTGGCGTGGCGAAGTGCTAGCGAGGCAAGCGCGTGCTGAAGCGTCGCGTGGCGAAGTGCCCCCCCCCCCCCCCCCCTCTCCATTGAGTCATGTGTTGCCTGGCCCCTCCTATACAAACAGTGGGCCGGCCCCCCGCGGCCCCTGCCCTCCCACTGTGGCACGGAATTGCTCCCCTCTCCATTGAGTCATGTGTTGCCTGGCCCCTCCTATACAAACAGTGGGCCGGCCCCCGCGGCCCCTGCCCTCCCACTGTGGCACGGAATTGCTCCCCTCTCCATTGAGTCATGTGTTGCCTGGCCCCTCCTATACAAACAGTGGGCCGGCCCCCGCGGCCCCTGCCCTCCCACTGTGGCACGGAATTGCTCCCCTCTCCATTGAGTCATGCGTTGCCTGGCCCCTCCTATACAAACAGTGGGCCGGCCCCCGCGGCCCCTGCCCTAAGGAGGGAGGGACAGGGGTAGGGGTAAGGAGGGAGGGACAGGGGCAAATATTCCAATTTGCCATATCAACAACTCTACTCTTAGGAGATGGGATCAACCGCAGACGACGACGACGCTAGGATAGAAGACATTCTGGGATCGTCAGTCGGCCAGTCAACTGAGGCAAGTGTAAAGACTCGTTTTGATGCGTAGGTATCGTGGTACAGGGTGCAGCCGATATTTGCTACCGGCCCTGGTGTTGGATTATTAGAGCAGTGTCTGTCACCCATTTAGGTGAAGAAGGGGACAATCCGCACGCAAGTTCCCTGGGCCCTGTTCTCTCGTCTGGTGGAGAGACTCGAGCGCTGTGAGTCGGTCAAGCGGAAGAGGCGCCGTGGAGGAGTGGTGCTCGAGCTGAAGGACATGAGACCCCTAGAACGAGATAGCAGTTGCGAGTTGAGTTGCGAGATAGCACTATAGCACACAAGTACTCCAGGCTCCCGCGGAGCCACCGAGGGCAGAAAGAGGAATATGTTCCAAGTATGAAGCATGTAAGAGTATTAAACGATATTCCTATGGTGTAGCAAATGCGGCGCTTTGCGCCCCCCACCAATTTGTTAAAGAAAGAATAGTACCAGTACTGACTGAAAGACAGCACTTTCGACTAAAATCATCCACGCAAACTGCGCAAAGGTCACAACGACACGCTAGGATGTGCCGAATATGTTACCGCATGTCGTTGTTACCTTTGCGCAGTTTGTGTGGATGATTTTAGTCAAAGATGACTGTATGACGCGCTTCGCTTTCGTCTGCTGTGCTGCTGCTTCCCTCGATTTGTCTCTCTCTTCTCTGATTGGCTGTCGTGCGATACACCGTAACACCTGTCCAGATCGGTTGGCGTCAATTCCGCTGTGTTGTGTTGCGCCTATTTGAGCCTCTCGCTATAAAAAGTGGATCTTCGAACGTACATAACCAAGCGACGGCGGGAATTTGCGCGCCTTTGGGTCGTCATTTTCCTTGGGTTTCGTGCCCTGTTGTAGCGCTAGGCACGGATTTCTAGGGTTGTCGGGTACAACTGAGTAGGTATGGCGCGTTGCCTAATTCACAAGCGAATACTACGTTTTCTACGCTGGTTTACATATATCGATGGGTGGATGGCAAAAGGGCCTAACTGCAGCGAGGCAACTTTCGAGAAAACGCGCTTTTAAAGTTTCGCAGGTTTATAAACGCCCTGGAAAGCTGCAGGTCTGTACACATCTAGATTAATCTGGTATCAGCGTGGAGAGCATTTTCTGCTCTAAACAATGAATATAAATTTAAGTTAAAATTCTGTGAATAAATGGCGTAAATGTCCCTTGAAAGCAGTTAGGCCCTTTTGCCAAAACACTAATAAGACAGGGCGCGCGTAGCAGAAAGGCCCAAGGGCGGTTGGGCCCTTTTGCCAGCACGCGAGTGAAGGAAAGAAGGCGCGCGGCGTGTGGTTAGGCCCTTTTGCCAGAGCGTCGGAAGGAGCCGTCTAGCGTAATTTGCCCTCTCGTGACGTCACTCTCTGTGCATTGTGTCAGCAAATCAGTTTCTATAGTGAAGTGCCTACTTCAGCTAGCCTCGGCCTGTCGTTTTGTAAAGACAACGCGACGTTTTGTAACATGCAGTGACACCCAAAACAAATCAACAAACACACTTTGTAATAGCACATCGATCAAGAAACAACAAGTCGTACTTCGAAATTCACTCTAGTCATCTGACACCGCTCAGCAGCAACTTAGTTAAACGTGCGAAATTCAACTAGGTACCTGTGTGCACTGACAACATGCAGGTACGTACGTAACTACTGTGGTATGCTGTAGTTCTACAGCTCCTCGTCGTCTGAAGAAATGTCTCCAATGCCGTCCTTTGCTGAAATGCTTGTGGGCATCTCTTCGAAATAGCGGTGGTGATGCGGCTGAATAACGCCACTCCTGAATGCAAGTGTAATGGGTGAGTGCAACATGAGTAAAGTCAGTACGACAAGCGTTTTGTAAAACTGCTGCATCGTGAATATTGTAGAATGTACCTGCAGAGAAACATCAAGTCTCTCTTCTTGGCCTCAGAGATTGGAATTCTTGAACTGTACAGCTTGTTCATAAATGGACGTTTTTGCTTTGCCTTGGTTGGATAGATGGTGATTAGCGCATTGGTTGGATAGATGGTGATTAGCGACGCTTCGTTCGTTGATAAGTGGATGCCAAACGAATGCGATTTCGTGAGCGCACCTTGGGTTCTCTCCCTTCTCTTGCGGTTCTTGTGGTTCCTTCCCTTCTCTAGTGAATTTTGTCCGGATACCACGTTGTCCAGTCGAGTTGTCTTCTTTTGGTTTTGCTGCGTCACACCAACAGTGTGTTACCGTGTACCTAGTGTGTACACGTCGACGGTTACATGGCAAAGGGCAAACTACCAAAACACAACTTTCGAGAAACGTGCCTTCTTCTTCGGATGGCAAACGGAGTTAAGTGCATAACCCGCGCTCCAATCGGCAAAATGTTTCATGGCAAACGGAGTTAACTTCCGTGGCCTGCATGCTATAGCACGCGTTTAGTAGAACATGGACCTTTGCCGCCTTGTATCTTTTTTCGCCGCGCCTCAGCGCGGCGAGGGGGGGGGGGGGGGGGGGGTGGGGGTGGGGCGGGGCAGGGGGGGGGGGTGCCTTGGTGGGGGGGGGGGTCCCCCCCCCCCCACCACACCCCCCCCCCCCCCCCCCCCCCCCCCCCCTGCGCCCCCCACAACACAAGATCACCAAAATCTATGCCACCGTCGAATTTTTCGCCATCCTAAACCTGTGCTCTGAAAGTGGGACCATCAGGCAACTCTTCAGTCTACCCTTCGACACAATCACATATCGTGAGCGTCATAGAGGCAAAAAAAGTCAGTCAATCATCACAAATTCATTCAAAACATTAACATTATTCATCAGAACGAATGCGCCAGCCAAGCATCCTTCCGAAAAGTTAGACTTCCGACGTCTCCCTTTTACTTTCAAACTGCGCCTTCATGCACTCAAATTGCAGATGAAAACATTCCCAGTCTCGTGTACCTAAAGCCGAATAAGGAAGATCTCCAAATGGTATCCCAAAATGTAGGTGCATGGCCACATCAAAACAATAGGGCAGTCTCCAAATAGTGGTAGGGTGTTCAGGGCGATGGGGGGGGGGGGGGAGATTCATACTTCACCCCTCTCAGGATTGCTGTGCCTCTTCTATGCACTCGCTCCGCATCAGCCGTTGAGGATGGTCAGGCTCTCGTGGTGCACGCATCAAAATCTAGACGCCGGCCAGATGTCACTGACTTTCCCAAAAACCCTAACTTTCACTTTCTCAGAAACAAAACAATCAAATGTCTAGAATGGACGACACATGAGTGCGTGCACCCCTTTGACTGACTCGTGCGCCCAACATAAACACTCTAAACCCGTCGACGTCGCGCCTGCGGGGTCACTCAACGAGACCGCGATCAGCAACTTCAGAGGCGCTCTGAACTCAGTCACCACCGTCGCTAAGCCTAAGTTTCGATATTGAGACATTTTGAGGTCTTGCTCAAATGAATGTCAGCCTCTTCCCCTCATCGCATCTCAGCACCCACAAAAACAAAATTAGCAAGTCGCGGCGTGTGGCCAATAGACGCAGCGTGTGGCCATAAGTCGTGTGGCCAGAAGACCCAGTAAAGGGGGGGGGGGGGGGCGGAGGGGGAGTAATGGGGAGTGCTCCGCGTGCGGGGTCCGACCGGCCATCGGTTGTTGCGGGCACGGCCGGTCAAAGGGCGCAACGTGCTCGTGCGGCCTCCACAACCCGCCGGTCCCGCAACAACCGTCTGCGCGCAACAACCTGCGCCTCCAACCGAACAATACTCATCCGACGGCGCAACCTCAGAGGCAAATTGACATCGAGGGGCCCCTCCAAACTCGCAATATGCGCTTTCTGGAGGGCAGCCCCTCCAGAATGTGCAATCAGCTGCTAGAACGTTGAATTCTTTAACTTTTACGTTTAATTCTTTTACCAGGAAGTTGTTTCCTTCCATTTCAGGCTATGCTTAGGCTCGCCCTGCGCCCACAAACGATCACAAGAGTCAGTCGGCGTCGCAGTCTGGCGGGTCGAAGCTTAGGCTTAACGCGACCGGTGACCGACTTCAGGGCGCGCGGAGCGCGCCCTGAAGTTGGTGGTCGCGCTAAGCCTCAGCTTTGACCCGCCAGGCGCGACGCCGGCCGAGTTTTAGTGCAAACTGTAAGTGGGATAAACACTCCTCCATTTAATTCACCTCCTGCTCAGGCCTGCTGTGCCCCTTCCCTGCTAGAGATTGCGACGGCTTTCATTTGGAGGACGGCTGTCCTCCATAAGCGCGCCATATTGCGTAGCCGTCTTTTCGAGAGAAGACGGGCCTGGCCAGATCGCCGTCTTTTCGAGAAGCGGCGCGGCTGTCGCCGGCATAGCCGTCTAGACGGCAATCTGGCTGGATTGCGGAAAGTGGATGCAACATATATACGGATGGCAATGTGTGTGTGTGTGTGTGTGTGTGTGTGTCTGTCTGTCTGTCCGCGCATCGAAGTAAGGTATGTGACATATGTGGTCAAGTAGAGTCGGGGTCGCTGAGTACGGATCCGATGTCCGTTTCTGTTGCTAATTTCGAATTTTCGAGATATTTACAATTAACAAGCTGTTTTAAAAAAGTTGAGTTGTTTTATTAATACAGAGTGGTTTGTGAGTATTTTAAAGTGGAAGAGCAAAAGAGTGGATACTTTTGTAAAGTATTTCGAAGCCTTTCCGATATGACGCGCGCCCGCCCGGAGTCCACTATTCATGCGCTACTTCTGACACGCTGCTTTCTGAGCGGTTCTTGCAGGGCAACATTGGTATCGCCCGGGATTAATTTTTTGAGCAAGACACACGCATTTCTGAGCGGTTGTTGCAAGGCAACATTGGGATCGCCCGGGATTAATTTTTTTAGCAGACAAAGTTGTTCGTAAGACAAGGGTTTAAAAAAACAAAAGTATTTCTTTAGGAATGACCGTTCAACAACTGCCTCAAGTTAAGCTTTCAAACGGTCGAACGAATGCCGCTCTACAACGTAAGACGAGCGAGTTAGAGAAGTTTTGCGTTTTGAACTTTTGGGTTACTGTAGCTCGCGATATTCAAACTTTTGAGTTTCGACCAATAGAAGAACAACTGATCAGTGAGTCAAGAGCTATCCAGCAACTCAAGATCGTCTCTCTACGACGCACGCTGAGCGAGTTAGAGCGATTTCTACGCTAAAAGCGCGAGAATGTCGCTTTTCGTGGTGCGTGTTTGCGTAATTAACAAAATTTTCACGCCAAGTGAAAGAGCACGTCGAGACCTTTTAGTTGACCTATAGCACGCCGCTCTACGACGTAAGACGAGCGTGTTAGAGCCGTTTTGCGTTTTGGACCTTCGTGTTACTGTAGCGCGCGCAATTCAAACTTTTGAATTTCGAGTTCTCTTAACGGAATTATCAGTGCGCCGAAACCTATTCAACGAACTCAAGATCGTCTCTCTATGACGGAAGACGAGAGAGTTAGATAAGTTTTGCGTTTTAAACCTTTGGGTTACTGTAGCTCCCGAAATTCAAACTTTTGAGTTTTGACCAATAGAGAAACAAATGATCAGTGAGTCGAGAGCTATCAAACCAACCCAAGATCGTCTCCGTACGACGCACGCTGAGCGAGTTAGAGCGATTTCTGCGTTAAAAACGCGATAATGTCGCTTTTCGTGTTGCGTGTTTGCGTAATTAAGAAAACTTTTAATGCCAAACGAAAGCGCACGTCGAGACCTTTTACTTGACCTATCGCGCGCCGCTCTACGACGTAAGACGAGCGAGTTACAGCCGTTTTCCGTTTTGACCTTTGGGTTACTGTAGCGCGCGCAATTCAAACTTTTGAATTTCGAAGTCTCTTAGCAACATTACCAGTGAGTCGAGAGCTTTCCGTAGAGCCCAAGATCTCCTTCCTACGACTTTCCAACACCGAGATCTGAGAGCGTGACGGACGGACGAACGAACGAACGAACGCACGCACGATAAGCTCTCGTAGGGGTTCGCCCCGCTGAGGCCGGGCGAAAAAAATGCAAATGTCGAAAATCGACTTTTTCGTCTGATGAGCTAGCGGCGAAATTTCTTCAGAAATGGAAAGAGCATTGACAGCGGATAATTTGTAACACAAAAGAAATTTTTTGGAAATGTGGAATTTGATAGAAATACGCGACAATTTGCCAAAATTCATAAAATGGCAAAAATAGAACGTCATTTATTGACGAATGTGAATGCAGAAATGGAAAGGTCTAGTGGCAGTAAGAATTTGTGACATAGTTTTTCAGGTGTAAGAAATTTCAATTTCGAGATATTCACAATTAAAATACAGAAATGTCGCAAATCGACTTTTTCGCCTGATGAGGTAGCGGCGAAATTTCTTCAGGAATGGAAAGAGCATAGACCGCGGATAATTTGTAACACAAAAGAATTTTTTGCAAATGTGGAATTTATTGGAAATACGAAATTGTTTGTCAAAATTCCATAAATTGACCAAATTAAAACGTCATTTATTGACGAATGTGAATGCAGAAATGGAAAGGTCGTGTGCCAATGAGAATTAGTGACATAGTTTTGCAGTTTCAATAAATTGCAATTTCGAGATATTTAGAATTAAAATTGAAAAAGTGTCAAAATCGACATTTTCGCCTGATGGAATAGCGGCTAAATTTCTTAAGAGATGGCAAGCGCATAGACTATGGATAATTAGCAAAACAAAAGAAAATTTTTACATGCATTAAATTTGATAGAAATGTTCACAATTCCACATAATTGCCTACACTTTGTTTATAGCTGATGTGAACGCAGAATAGAAAAGTCGTGCCAAAAGGAATTCCTGTTAAAGAACGACTGCACTACAATAGTTGGCAAGTTTTTTGTTGGATGGCGTGTATTTGCAGTTTACACGCATCGGAACTTCAGATGAACGGCGTCGTATCATGCCGATACCATATAGCGAATGCGGCGATATCACTGAGCTTTAGATCAGTTGTACAGACAACCGTATCGTGGGAATAGCTGCACTTGGTTTATAGTGCACATTCTCAAGATGCTTTCTCCAGATCCGGCTAATGATGTGAACAAAGTTGTCCACACTGTTCACCAAGATTTGACGGACACAAAGCATAGGTTGAACTTTTTACACACACAGCTTGTTACTCAAACATCATAGAAAGATGGAATGTTTTACACTTTTGATCACTCCAGTGCACTTTGGGGGAGCACTTCGATTGGCGCCCCAGCATGCACCAGTAGAGCTCGGCCATCTTGAGCCGAGCCCCAGATCCGTACCCGACCGGACTTTTGCCACCTTGTATCTTTTTTCGCCGCGCCTCAGCGCGGCGAGGTGTATATACGGTTGACAATGTCTGTCTGTGTGTCTGTCTGTGTGTCTGTCTGTGTGTCTGTCTGTGTGTCTGTCTGTCTGTCTGTCCGTGGCACCGAAGTAAGATATGTGGCATATGTGGTCAGGTAGAGTCGATGTCGCTGAGTATGGATCCGATGTCCGTTTCTGTTGCTAATTTCGCATTTTCGAGATATTTGCAATTAAAATTTGAAAATGTCGAAAATCGACTTTTTTGTCTGACACGCTAGCCGCGAAATTTCTTCAGAAATGGAAGGAGCATGGACCGCGGATAATTTGTAACACAAAAGAAATTTTTTACAAATGTGGAATTTAATAGAAATACGCGATTATTTGTCAAAATTGCATAAATTGACTAAAATACAAAGTCATTTAATGACGAATGTGAATGCAGAAATGGAAAGGTCGTATGTCGATAAGAATTTGTGACATAGTTTTGAAGTTTTCCAAAATTGCAATTTCGAGATATTTTCAATCAAAATATGAAAATGTCGAAAATCGACTTTTTCACCTGATGATGCAGCGGCGAAATTTCTTCAGAAATGGAAAGAGTATAGACTGCGGATAATTTGTAACGCAAGAGAAATTTTTTGCAAATGTGGAATTTAATAGAAATACGTGATTATTTTTCAAAATTCCATAAATCAACAAAATAGAACGTCGTTTTTTGACGAATTTGAACGCAGAAATGGTAAGGCCGTATGCCAATAAGAATTTGTGACATAGTTCTACAGTTTTGTTAAATTCCAATTTCGAGATATTTAGAATTAAAATTTAAGAAAATTTCAAAATCAAGGTTTTCGCCTGATGGCCAGAACAGCTGTTTATTGATGAATGTGCACTCGGAAACAGAAATGCGTTTGCTGAAAACAGGAATTCGCTCGCACCACACTTTTGGCAAGTTTTTTTGTTGGATGTGACGTTTTCACACAGGTAGGAAACATCAGATAAACGGCGTCGTATCATGCCGATAACATATAGCGAACGCGGCGATATCACTGAGCTTTAGATCAGCTGTACAGACAACCGTATCGTGGGGATAGCTGCACTTGGCATTAAGGTACACATTCTCAAGACACTTTCTCCAGATGCGGCTAACGATGCGTACAAAGTTCACTATGCTGTTCACCAAAATTTGACAGACACAAAGTATAGGTTGAACTTTTTACACACACAGCTTGTTTCGCCGCGCCTCAGCGCGGCGAGGTGTATATATACGGATGACAATGTCTGTGTGTCTGTCTGTGTGTCTGTCTGTCTGTCCGTGGCACCGAAGTAAAACATGTGACATATGTGGTCCAGTGGAGTCGAGGTCGCTGAGTATGGATCCAATGTCCGTTTCTGTTGCTAATTTCGCATTTTCGAGATATTCACAATTAAAATTCAAAAATGTCGAAAATCGACTTTTTCACCTGATGAGCTAGCCGCGAAATTTTTTCAGAAATAGAAAGAGCACGGACCTCTGATAATTTGTAACACAAAAGAAATTTTTTGTCGATGTGGAATTTGACAGAAATACGCAATTGTTTGTTGAAATTTCGCAATTGTTTGTTGAAATTGACGAAAATAGAACGTCATTTATTGACGAATGTAAATGCCGAAATTGAAAGGTCGTAAGCCAATAAGAATTTGTGACATGGTTTTACAGTTCTGAAATATTGCAATTTAGAGATATTTACAATTAAAATATAAAAATGCCGAAAATCGACTTTTTCGCCTGATGAGCTAGCGACGCAATTTCTTCAGAAATAGAAAGAGCACGGACCGCTGATAATTTGTAACACAAAAGAAATTTTTGCAAGTGTGGAATTTTATAGAAATGCGCGATTATTTGTCAAAATTCTACAAATTGACAAAAATAAAACGTCATTTATTGACGAATGTGAATACAGAAATGGAAAGGCCGTATGTCAGTAAAAATTTGTGACATATTTTTACAGTTCTATTAAATTGAAATTTAGAGATATTTACAATTAAAAAATGAAAATGTCAAAAATCGACTTTTTCACCTGATGAGCTAGCGACGCAATTTCTTCAGAAATAGAAAGAGCACGGACCGCTGATAATTTGTAACACAAAAGAAATTTTTTGTCGATATTGAATTTGACAGAAATACGCAATTGTTTGTCGAAATTTCATAAATTGACCAAAATAGAACGTCACTTATTGACGAATGTGAATGCAGAAATTGAAAGGTCGTAAGCCAATAAGAATTTGTGACATGGTTTTACCGTTTTGAAATATTGCAATTTAGAGAACGACTGCACCAAACAGTTGGCAAGGTTTTTTGTTCGGTGTGGCGTATTCTCAAGGGTATAAAACTTCAGATGAACGGCGTCGTATCAGGCTTCACATCAAAATGAAGCGCTCGACCTCCTGAGCAAGAATCCGAAACAAAAAGTTTCAAAATGTCAATGAAAGGACTACAGTAACCAAAACGCGATGAAAACGGCAGATTTTGGTTTGTTATATCTTCGCACTCGTACGTTGCAGAGCGGCGATCTTGACATCGCTGAAGCGCTCGCTGCAAGGCAACATCAAATCAAGCTCACAATTCACCTGTAGTTTTACGTTAGATTCCAGTGTCTTTTTTAAAATTCAGTCTGAAAAGATGATTTTCTTGGTAAAAAGAATTAAACCCGAGCGATACCAATGTTGCGTAGCAAGACCACTCCAAAAAGTGTAGTCGCGAGGAGAGTCAAGACGCTGCACGAAACCGGAAAGGCCTTGCTACAATCTCAGTGAAAATTCAAAGCTCGAAACCACTCCGCTTTTTAGAAGAGACTTGTTGAGTAACTTATTTTGTGTAGTAGAACTTGTTTAGGAACCGTAGAGAACACCCACAACGTCACACACAGTCATGTGTTAGGTCTTCTCCACTGCAGCTGTTTTCGAGTACAGTAACTTATTTTATGTAGCACTTGTTTACTGTACAAAACTCCCACAACGTCACACACAGTCATGTGTTAGGTCCCAGACGCGAGATTATGTAGTCGTCGACCTGCATAAGCTAAACAATCGTGCAAAGCGCGGCGCGAATTCCAACACCAACAAGCTCCGGTATTAAAAAGTTGAGTTTGTATTCTGACTGACATTGCAAAGAGTTGCGTTATTTCTGCAGAGAGTGCGAGAGTTCATCGCCCGCATGCTCCGCTTCATGAGCTCCCGCTTCGCAAGAGGGTATTATTGCATTAGCAATATTGATTTCGCCCGCGGTTTGGCTTTTAGAGCAAGAATATCCCAGAACGCTTTTAAAAAGTGACAAAAACCTTGTAAAAGTTTTCGCAAACAAATAACAGAGCACAAAGAGCGAACTACGAGCAATCAAACCGTGTCGGACTTCTGCATGTAGCAAAGAGCGATCTTAGCGTTACAATCTCGAGAATGGCGTTTTCTGCGGTGCGTGCTTCGTTATTGAAAAATTTGTTGCTGCCCAATGAAAGAGCACGCCGAGAGCTTTCACCTGATATGTCGATTGCGGCTCTATGACATAACACGAGCGAGTTAGAGCCGTTTTGTGCTCTTGCACCTTCAGGTCACTGTAACTCGCGAAATTCAAACTTTTGAGTTTCGACCAATAGGAGAACAAATAATCAGTGAGTCTGGCTGGAGCTATCCAAAAAGCTCGAGATCGTGTCTCTACGACGCAAGTTGAGCGCGCTAGAACGATCTTAGCGTCAGAATCGCAAGAATGGCGTTTTCCGCGTTGCGTGTTTGCGTAATTGAGCAAACTATTGTAGCCGCATGAAAGAACACGTCGAGAGCTTTCACCTGGCGTGTCGATTGCCACTCTACGACGTGTCGACACGCCAGGTGAAAGCTCTCGACGTGTTCTTTCATGCGGCTACAATAGTTTGCTCAATTACGCAAACACGCAACGCGGAAAACGCCATTCTTGCGATTCTGACGCTAAGATCGTTCTAGCGCGCTCAACTTGCGTCGTAGAGACACGATCTCGAGCTTTTTGGATAGCTCCAGCCAGACTCACTGATTATTTGTTCTCCTATTGGTCGAAACTCAAAAGTTTGAATTTCGCGAGTTACAGTGACCTGAAGGTGCAAGAGCACAAAACGGCTCTAACTCGCTCGTGTTATGTCATAGAGCCGCAATCGACATATCAGGTGAAAGCTCTCGGCGTGCTCTTTCATTGGGCAGCAACAAATTTTTCAATAACGAAGCACGCACCGCAGAAAACGCCATTCTCGAGATTGTAACGCTAAGATCGCTCTTTGCTACATGCAGAAGTCCGACACGGTTTGATTGCTCGTAGTTCGCTCTTTGTGCTCTGTTATTTGTTTGCGAAAACTTTTACAAGGTTTTTGTCACTTTTTAAAAGCGTTCTGGGATATTCTTGCTCTAAAAGCCAAACCGCGGGCGAAATCAATATTGCTAATGCAATACCCTCTTGCGAAGCGGGAGCTCATGAAGCGGAGCATGCGGGCGATGAACTCTCGCACTCTCTGCAGAAATAACGCAACTCTTTGCAATGTCAGTCAGAATACAAACTCAACTTTTTAATACCGGAGCTTGTTGGTGTTGGAATTCGCGCCGCGCTTTGCACGATTGTTTAGCTTATGCAGGTCGACGACTACATAATCTCGCGTCTGGGACCTAACACATGACTGTGTGTGACGTTGTGGGAGTTTTGTACAGTAAACAAGTGCTACATAAAATAAGTTACTGTACTCGAAAACAGCTGCAGTGGAGAAGACCTAACACATGACTGTGTGTGACGTTGTGGGTGTTCTCTACGGTTCCTAAACAAGTTCTACTACATAAAATAAGTTACTCAAAAACAGCAGTGGCACAAAGTTCTACTCGAGAGATCTCCGATTCTGATACTGCCCGACGCCCCCGTCCGTTTGACCGCGCGCGGCGCCCCTCTTCTACACGCGCGACCGTGTCTATCGTCTGCCCGCCGGAGGACAAATGTCAGCTGGCGTGTACGTTGCATGATTGTGCTTCTTTGTCTCCTCCAACGCCCACCTAGGTACCTACCCAGCCAAAAGTCGGAGAGAATATGTGGACAATCTCGTCCAAAAAGCTGGCCGGGTGTAAGTGTCTATTGTGTGTTTACAGGCACGGGAGCTGGTGCGAGTCTAAATGTAGGCACTGGCAGGGGCACAGGGTCGAATGACTTGAGATATATATAAAATAAACTAATGGGCTAAACCCAATTGTCTATGGGCTAACCCAAATGTCTATGGGCTAAACCCAAGTGTCTACTCTGAATTTACAGGCATGGGCACAGGTGGGATCCTAAATGTAGGCACTGGCAGTGTCACAGTGTCGAATGGTTTGAGATATATCTGAAATGACCTATGGGCCAAACCCAATTGTCTACTGGCTAAACCCGATTGTCTACGGGCCAAAGCCAAGTGTCTATTGTGCATTCACAGGCATGGGCACAGGTGGGATCCTGAATGTATTGCCGGCTCTATGTTGAATTGTACATTGCAAGGTTCTCTGCTAAACCGCGCCGCGCACTGCCGCACTGTTCGCTTTTGCAAGGCTCTGCTACCGTGCATTGCCGTACTGTTCAGGCAAAGCCTGCGTTGAAGGCGGGCAGCAACAGGCGACGCTGGCCGTGCAGC
>JASAMZ010014452.1:0-13752 GCA_030248115.1 Linhomoeus sp. GSCO2_2 | reverse complement strand
TTATGTTCTTCGTTCGAGGTGCGTATTGTCTCTCCAAAAAGTCGACCCGACACCCAACATTCAAATGGACGCGGCAGGGGATCCTGTAGCTGAGATAGTTCTCTAAAACACTTTTCTAGACCAGATTTTAGCGTAGAATCGTTTGAAACTACTTTTGGCACGATTCAGCAACGCATTTGAGCGCTATAGACGCCGAAATGCGAAAATCGCAATTTTCGACCCGGAGTCGGAAAAAGTCGCAGTGTAAGAAAGTTTTTTGTGTTTCGCCCGATTTTCTCTGTTCATGGATCATTCGATAGAGGACATCTGGGAAGGAGCACCAAGAGTGGTCTCGCCGCTTTAGCTGCTACCTAGCTCGCACAGCAGCCCGTCAAAATCGACCCGGGGCCAAAAATCGCAAATTTTTCAAATTTGGCGCCAAAATGGGTCCCGGAGCGATCCAATTCTTTTTTTTGCCGGCTACATATTATCAGTACTACAACATATCAAAAGATAGTATATACCATTATATGCAACTTTTTCGAGTTCTACCTTGCCCAACCCATTTTTCAGTACATTGAAAATATAAATTTTTAAATTTCTCGCCAACGGGGCTTCGCAGCGTGATCCCATATGTCGCACAGGTTGCCCACCCACTAAGCCTACCCAAGGCAAAAAACCGTTCGCAAATCGGCCGCTTCATGCGCGAGCTCCATCCGTTTGCAATTTTCTGCGTTTCGCGCACAAACGCTATATACTCCACACTCTTTCTGTGGAATTGTAATTCTTTGAACCATTACTACTTTGTGTCTGTCATATTTTGGTGAACAGTATAGTGAACTTTGTACACATCGTTAGCCGCATCTGGAGAAAGTGTCTTGAGAATGTGTACCTTAATGCTAAGTGCAGCTATCCCCACGATACGGTTGTCTGTACAGCTGATCTGAAGCTCAGTGATATCGCCGCGTTCGCTATATGTTATCGGCAGGATACGACGCCGTTTACATCTGATGTTTCCTACCTGTGTGAAAACGTCACATCCAACAAAAAAACTTGCCAAAAGTTTGGTGCGAGCGAATTCCTGTGTTCGGCGTATGCATTTCTGTTTCCGAGTGCACATTCATCAATAAACAGCTGTTCTGGCCATCAGACGAAAATCTCGATTTTGAGATTTTCTTGAATTTTAATTCTAAATATCTTGAAATTGGAATTTATTACAACTGTAAAACTAGGTCACAAATTCTTATTGACATACGGCCTTACCATTTCTGCGTTCAATTCGTAAAAAAACGACGTTCTATTTTGTTGATTAATAGAATTTTGAAAAATAATCACATATTTCTATTAAATTCCACGTTTGCAAAAAATTTCTCTTGCGTTACAAATTATCCGCAGTCCTGCTCTTTTTCTTCTCTCATCTGACATTTTGGAAACTTTTTGTTGTCGGATTGGTGCTAGGAGGTCGGTCCCTTCATTTTCGATATGCAATTAAACCGTAAAATGAAGCTTTAGGCTTTTTCCGAACATACTTCGGGATATGTAGCGCGCAATTTTCAAAACTTCTCTTCGACATAATTTCGCGAGAGTAGTCCGAGCTACCGGTCAATGTGGAACTCAAACCAGCGACGTCGGACAACAACTCTAAGCCCGAAGCAAGTGTGTCGTTTCCCAAGTTTTCGACGCGTTTTGGTTACTGTAGCTCTCTGTTTAAACTTTGAAAACTTTTTATTGTCGGATTCGTGCTCAGAGCTCGAGCACTCACTTTGATATGCGATTTGACTAGCTTCGGTCAACTTTTGTCTCAAAATGGACCTCACTTGGGATACTGTAGCGCGCGAGTTTGAAAACTTATTTCAGTTTTGAACACTCAGATGGCGAGAGTAGGTCCGACGGCTTACGCCATAGATACAAAGAACTCAACCCAGCGACGTCAGACAAGCGAGTTTCTGAGCCCGAAGCAAGCGTGTCGTTTCCAGTTTTCGACGCGTTTTGGTTACTGTAGCTCTCTGTTTAAACTTTAGAAACCTTTCGTTGTTTTTTTGGATTAGTAGCATCAGGAGCTGAGCGCTTCACTTTCATCGGCGATTCGTTTCAGCTAAAGGCGAGTTTCCGTCTGAAAACGGACCCCACTTTGGGATACTGTAGCGCGCGCGAGTTTGAAAATTTATTTTTGGTTTGACTACTCAGGTGGAACAGGCAAGGTCGGTGCAAACAGTGGAACGGAAACCGTCCGATTTGAGGTTTCGGCGCGGACTGCGAGAAAGCATTACGCTTCACACGTTCAATGCGGAGCATGAATTCTTCCGGTCGCGTGATCAAAGTGGGCGTGTGGCCAATGGAGCCTCACATGTCGGAATGCTTGCTGGTGTCTCGACATTTGACGTCGTCGCCGATATCTCGCGAGCCGGGCGTGTGGCGGAAGTTCTTGGAAGGGCACTAGAGCTCGCGACTCTCCCTCAATTAATCCACATCGCGGATTATGATGGAACATTCGGCGTGCTAAATTCGACGACGGGAGAGTGGGAATAATGCCGGAAATGTTTCGTCCGCGTTTCTACCAGCAATATGAACAGAATGGTAGCCGGTGGAAAGTAATCTACGTGCACTTGTGGCAGAATAGGTAGACCAAAACAGCAACCAAAACGCCTACCGGCTACTGTACACAATAGGCAGATTGGCTGCGCTGAAGAGAAACCGAGCATTAGACCTCAGAGAACAAATCTAGTGTATATACAAATGTTGCAGTCAGTAGCCGTCTTCAGGCGATTGCCGCCTAGACGGCTATCGCCTGGTCGATCAGGCCGCGGCCGTCTTCTCGGGGAAAAGACGGGCATCGCCTGGTGGGGCAGGCGAAGGCCGTCTTCTGCTCGAAAAGACGGTTATCGCCTGATGGACCAGTCAACAGCGTCTTCAAAATGAAAGCTGTCGCCAGCGCTAGCAGGGAAGGGAAGGGGCACAGCATTCCTGAGCAGGAGGTGAAGTAAATGGAGGAGTGTGCACCCCACTTACAGTTTGCACTAAAACTCTGTCGGCGTCGCGCCTGGCGGGTCTCAACTGAGGCTTAGCGCGACCACCAACTTCAGGGCGCGCGCCCTGAAGTCGGTCACCGGTCGCGTTAAGCCTAAGCTTCGACCCGCCAGACTGCGACGCCAACTGACTCTTGTGAACTGTGGGCGCAGAGCGAGCCTAAGCATAGCCTGAACTGGAAGGAATACACTGTGTCCGAAACTAATACCCCATAAACCCGCGTTATTGCTTTAAAGCAACCCGCATCAGCTATTGAAATTTGGGGTTTTCGCCATGCATCCTTCTCGATACGGTACTTATCTCATACTAAGAGTTTAGTAGGGTACTCATCCAGTATCGATAATTTTTCCCGGGCGGACTTATCCCGGGCGGGCTATTCTTAGTACGCGATGCAAAATCAATCGCGAGCAGAAAATTATTAGTTAGGTATGCAAGAAATATTGATAATTTTTTAGCGCAGGTTTATGGGCTACAGAGAAAGAAAAGACGGCCATCGCCTGACGCATCAGCCGTCTAGACGGCTGCGGCCTGACGCATCAGGCGATTGCCGTCTAGACGGCCACGGCCTGATCGACCAGGCGATAGCACGGCTATCGCCTGAAGACGGCCATCGCCTGTGACATATACAAGTACCGTACCTAGGCTAAAGATAACTCGGACGTTAGCAGAGTCTGCTAAGCAGACAAACCAGTTTTGTCGCTTCATTGCCTGATGTCAGCAGTTGCTTAAACACAGTATTAATTTCAGGCCTACTTGGCCACCTGCAAATGGGTACAGTGGACATCATGGGCTACGGAAGCTTCACCATTACGCCCCTGAGGCTGCAACACTTTTCATTCGTCTATCCATCAGTGGCCTATCCATACGCCTATTACATGCGCACGCCTGGTCTATCCCTCATGCAAGCAATTTCACTGATCTTCTCGATGTTCACAATGGAGACCTATGCGATTTCTCTCGTGATGGCCACTCTACTAGCTATTTGCGCAAAACTACCCGTTCTCAGTGTCGCCAACTTGAAAGAGTGCCTTGTCGGTGTGATTTCGCCTGCTGCTGGGCAGAGGTTGGAAAAGGATGGATTGGGTGGGAGACGACCTGCTGCAGCGCTTCTGGGTAAGGTTGCGGATTCGGTGAATTGGCTGGAATTACTGAGTCGAGACTACTACAGCAACTGTTCAGGCTACTTTCTACTGCTGTTATTCGGCCTGTACCAAGGCAAGCTGCTGGCCAACTTGGTGTTCGTCGAAGTCAAGAAGCCCATTCAAAGCGTCGCCCAACTGGCCGAAGCCGTGAGAACGGGTCTTCTCCAGTTTGTGACAGCCTCTGTGACGACGGCCTTTTTCGAGCAGACGAACCATTCTGTCGCTTTGGAGTTTCGGTTAGCCATTTGACGAGAGCCGTATAGTGCCAGCTTTTACTGTCGTTACAGTACTCATATACTAATGACAGACTCGGAACTGTGTCACGCTTCAGTCTGCTCCGTGAAGCATTCGAGGCCAATCCAGTCGAGTTGGAGCCCAACGTTTCCAAACTGATGGGACTGATAGCGGGCGGAGAGGAGAATTACGTGACTTTTATCGAAGCGGCTTCGGTCATCCCGCACATTCGCGACCGCTGCGACGTCATTCAGCTAGATATGATCTCAGGTATTGTATGGAATGGGATGACACTGGAATGACTTGGCGTACCACGACTTGACTTGCCGTACTTGACCGTCCTTTACACTGGATGACCGGAGCAATCATTGTTATATTAATCTTGCGTGATACATCTTTCGCTTCCACCCTTCTGCGTTTCAGAGGTCTACGGAGAAGAGAGCTACATTCGACGGCAGGACTTCCCAAGGGAGTACGCCAAAGCGCTGGACAACGCCATGACTGAGCTCTTCGGCTATGCTTCCATGGTAGGAGATGAAAGAGATTCAGATGTTTGCTGACGTGCAACAGTTTTTGGCCTCAATAACCGAAGATGAGCTTACGTTTCAGCGGATCGGGCGGATTATGATGCAGAGAAGGTGCCAATCCTACGAGAGGCTGTCAATTGGAGTCGAACCTCTGTCGCTGGAGCGGTTGACTGGCTGTTTTGCAGCATTGGCACTGGGCTGCCTGGTAGGACTGGCGGGTTTCGCCGGCGAATTCTGCATTAACCGAGTTGTGCAACTGTAGTGGGACATCCACACCGTATATGTATCTACAAGATACGGTATGTGGCAACGCAGTGAGACGTTTCACAGTCTCTGCACACTGAGATGAATGCGGCTATTATGATGATCTTCGTTGGCGGCGACCTTGCATTCGCAAACAGACGACCTGAAGGTGCACTGGTCCTGGTGGTGACGTTGGACTACAGTGCTGTCGTTGCACAAGATCACCAGGCCGATGCGAATTGCAGGCTTTTCCATGTTCCATGGAAAAAGGTCATTTCCATAACTGCAGACATGTCATTGTCTATAAGGACAATTGTCCTAGACAATTTATCTCGGTTAAATTGCCCGACAAGACAAGACAATTTAGACTGTCCTGGGTTTTCGGAAAGACAAGACAGAGAAGACAATCAAGATGATCAACTTAGACAAATCGGTAAATTGTCCTTAAATTGTCCTTAGATTGTCCTGTGAGCTGTGGGTCACGCCAATCCAGCGCGTCGCGAATTGCTGTTGCCGATACTATTAACACGACTATCAGTGGAGTAAACTAAAGATTTACTAGTACAAACTTCCATTGCGCGGGAAGTGCTTGCTGGAGAACAAGTGACAAACCACCCATTCAGCACAAATACAACTCGCTCTGGGACAATTTGGAGACAATTTAAGACAATTTAAGGACACGGCAAGACAAAGACAAGACAATTTAAGAAATCGGCTATAGGACAAAGACAAGACAATTTAATATTTGGGGCCAAAGGCAAAGACAAAGACAAGACAATTGCAAAAATCCTGGGACAATGGCATGTCTGCATGACTGCGACGGCTGCACTGTTACCTACTGTTGGTTAGCAGCAAGTTGACCTCTGGACATCTGTTCGCCGCCGTCGGCGAATTGCATGTCGGAACGTTTGTTGCGCATTGCCAGCAGACTTGCAGCAGCTAGGCACGTCGAGTGACAATAGCTAGACCTACGAGTTGGCACGATTCGGGTGGCGACGCAAAGGCTCAATTAGCACGGGCGATGAAGTACTGAATAGGACAGAAAATGTTTTGTTGAGCTCTCTAAATAGGATCTTTCACAGTCGTAAATAGTCGAACAAGTCGATGTTTCAAGGGCAGCAGCAATCCAACCACAGCCAAACCTAACTGTTTCGTCAACGTCAACATCTCCATCCTGCAAGAGTGTGGCACGGCTGGCCCCCAAGTCGTGAGATAGGGAACTTGTCAGGCCTGCACTCGCGTATCGGATTTTCAGTTAACCAAGTGGCAGAAGTCGAATGCAACATGAAGCATTCGCGGCTAATCCAGTCCAGGTGCTGTGAGATTCTGAGGAAGCAGCTTGGGTTATCCCGCGCACCTCATTCGCGACGCTGCGATGTGTTTCAGATGGGCATGCTCTTACTTGCGCAGGCACTTGAACTCAATCGCTTCGCAGTTCTTACTCCGGACCCAGTGTGAACCAGTGTTTGAGTATGGGATCTTGCCGCGACGTTTCATTGGTCTATCTTAGAAGCGCCAATCTTCGACTTGTTGCTCAACTGATATCAAAGCTCTGTTACTGGAATAGCACCGCCGGCAGTGCCACAATGATGCTGGACCCAGTCAAGATCTGGAGAAGATCGGGGAATCCACGGGTCGTGTGCACCTACAGTATTCCTTGATGTTTTTAGTCGAGGTTTATGTAGGTGCGAGGACCTTGTGGCCTGCTGTCCTCGTCGGCGTCTCTTCCGCGGCAGTGGGCGGCTTCCTGCAGCTAGAGTGGCCCTCAGACCGTCCTCAGCTGCTTCTGACGTCCATCGAGCTCTTGCGTCTGGTCGATGAGAAGATAGAGAGGCGACAACGTGCTGCCGGAGACGGAGGAGGTCGGCCGTTGTTGATGGTGGACGTGGCCGAATAGGAAGTCGCCGGTGCAAGAGTTCGGCCAGGATTAATTCCAGTGGAAGAAGGAGAGATAGATAGCCGTATCTGCCAGTTTATTGCCCGATCGGCGCCTAGGTACATGTACTGTAGTCTCTAGTGTGCCGACACTGCATTCTGTCGATCACTGTTGATCTGGCCGCTCGCTCACCAAGAAACAGGTTATGCGTTCTCTATGTACCGTGTAGAGATAGATGTTCCACGTTCGATTGAAAGGAGCGTGGCACAGTAACAGGACTCAATCTATGGAAGTCCAACGTGTTGTTGTACGTCCGGCCCCGCTCCAGCAGTTTGCGTTCCGCAGCGAGTAGTCGAGCACGTGATAGCACGTGGATGTTGGGCTGTGTTGCCCAGCCAGTTGTTCTTCGACTCCGTTGCATACCTGCTTGAAGCTCGTTCGATCAACTGCTCTTAGATTGACTCTCTCTACCAGTTTTACAACCAACCGACACTGCCTTACCAATCAAGCAACTTCTAACGCAGCGCCTACAGTACCGTATACACTACACCTTGGAAACTGTGTATCCCGGGGGCAGGGGGGGGGGGGGCGGCGATTGCTTCTGCGCCGGTCTACTGAACCTCAGCTATCCCACAGTAGTCGTTGCTCCCAAAAAAATTTCTACCTGAACTATTGCAAACTTGCCCCTAACGCCGCCGGTGGAAAGCTGCACAGTTAAGTAGCGGAAGAACCCAGTAACGTTTCCTTAATGTTTTTATCCCGCGTTGTGATGGAACGTCCAGGTTTACTGTAGGATCCGATGACTGACTGAATGGGTATGGTCTGCTGTAACCGGGGGGAGGGGGGGGGGGGGTAAGTCCCCCCCCCCCTACACCAAAAGTGTACCCCCAAGGTACCCCCACCCGCCATCCCCAAAAGACAACCCCCCCGCAAGAAATTCAAAAATTTCGCCTGCGGCGCTTAAAAATGGCAAAAATTTCGCCAGCGGCGCTTGAAAATAGCAAAACTTTTGCCTGCGGCGCTATATTTTGGACGTTTTTGAATAAAATTAAGCGATTTTTGGCACTTCTTGGCCTATTTCAAAATATTCTCACTTTTGGCACTTTTTGGCAAAGTTTTAGGTCATTTGACCCCCCCCCCCCCCCCCCGGGGCCCGCCTTCATTGAGAAAGACCACCAGAGAAGGCAAGGCGGAGGGGGCAATGGCCGAAGAACTCCAGTGGAAGTCTCCAACACCACTGAAGAAACCCATGACTTGTTAACTGTGCAGCTGTCAACTGGCGCCGTCAGGGGCAAGCACCTCCACACCGACATGGGCAACGATGGGATCATTTTTCTGGGAGTGCCCTACGCCGAGCCGCCCGTGGGACCACTGAGGTTCAGCAGACCGGCCCAGAAGGGTCCCTGGGAAGGGGTCGTCGACGCGACTCAATGGCCCAAGATGTGCCCACAAGTGGTGCCGGAGGATCCGGATGTAAGTGGCACTTGGGGAGTGAGTTCCAGCAACATTTTGCGTCAGCCGCCATAGATTCGCACAACAGATTGTGCTCACATCTACAGAGACAGATACAGAGACAGAAGCAGAAGCATCACCACAACACCCACTCCTTTGATTAATACAGAGACCGTGAAGCATTTTGACCGTGGTCTTTACAGTCACCGGGTCAAAGCGAAGACTGCCTGTACGCGAACGTGTTCACCAGCGAAGGGTGTCTGACGCGCGGCGGCTGCCCAGTGATGTACTACGTCTTTGGGGGCGCCTGGGTGTTCGGTGACACCAGCAAGTTCGGCGACGCCTCTTTCGTGGACAGATTCGCCTCTCAGGTGACATTATGGAGCCGACTGCATTGTCGTTGTGAAAGAAGAAGCAATCCACGGCTGTTCCTCAGGGCATCGTGGCCATGAACTTCCACTATCGAATCGACATTCTGGGATTCTTCAACGCCGACGACGCAGAGATTCCAACCAACTTCGCCTTTTGGGGTGGATGAGTGAACCATATTTTTTGTGCACGTCGGTTACCCATCCATCGCCTAACAACCGTGCAACCTCGCGATTTCAGACCTGATTGAAGCGCTCCGCTGGATCCAGAGGGACATTGTGCATTTCGGCGGCAATCCCAATCAAGTGACCATCATGGGCCACAGTTCAGGGGCCCACGGCGTCGACCTTCTTTCTGTACTTCCCATCACAGAGGGCCTCTTCCACCAAGTGCTTCCCATGAGCGGTTTCGCCACCATGTCTCCACTCAATGGTCTGTGACAGACAGCTGAATCCTTGGCGAGTGTGGAAGGCTCAGTCACCACTGTTTCAGGCAGCATCATCGCGGAGGCCAGTCGCGACATCGCCGTCCAAATGAACTGCACCACCAGTGAACAGTGGGCAAAGGCTGGAACCGGTGGCAAGCGTGCCATAGTGAACTGTCTCCGTCAGATTGACGCTGCGACGCTACTCAACGCGGCCCAGAAAATGCAACAAGGGGGAACGCTGAGTGCTTCACCGTTCTCCTGTGTGTCATCGGATGTTGCGGACGATAGATTAGTAAAGGCTCAAACCTTTGTTTGGCACTTCTGTCCAGCGCCAGTGGTTGACGGCCCAAACGGTCTCCTCCCTGCGGATCCGAACGTTTTGGCGAAGAATCGGCGTCCATACCCTTTTCTACTGGGAACCGTCCCAGATGAATTCGCCCCTGAAGGCGCGGGGATGTACATTCCGCCGCTGCTGGCCCGTCTTGTGGTGGAATTCGGCTGTCCCGGAATCGCCAAGTCCAATTTCACCGGAGTCTACAAGCATCCGGAGAGAATCGGCCACTTCTGCGTCGACTACTACGAAGAAGGCGGTAAGGCGTTTCAGAGGTTGCATAAACCGAGGGTAGAATTCAAGAAGGGTAGTAATCTCGATTTGTTGTCATTGTTCGTTATACCACACAGGTCGTCATCCCACGGTTTGTGACGTTATACCACAAATGGTGTCCCACAGAGCTTGTGCCGTTACGCCACAAGGCTGAGTCGTTATGTGGTATAATGGCACAGCCCTGTGGTATAACGGCACTCGTGGTGAAACGGCACTGCTTGTGGTATAACGACACAAACCGTGGTATAACAACTCACTTTTCGTGGCAGAACGTCACGTTACCGTAACCTGCATCCAAACCTTTTCATCACCACAGGCGTGTCCGTGGAGGACCACCTGCTGAGCGACGTCACCTTCTTTGTGCCCGCCTTCCGCGAGGCCACTGTCATGAACCAGAAGCTGAAGGGGGCAGCGGCCTCTGGGGGAAGCGTCTGGCTCTACTCCTTCGAGCACGCCAACTTCACACTGCACGCCTTCGACCTCTTCCTGATGCTGGGGATGTTCAGTCGATTCGACGACCCTTTCAGTCGGGTTGATCGCACTCTGGGCACAATCTACGCCCGATACTTCGCCAACTTCATCAAGACAGGGGACCCCAACGATCCAGTCACCGAAGGTTTCGTAGAGGTAACAAAACGCGTTCAGAAGTGTGAATTGGTATTTTCAAACTTTGAGAAGGGTTTGAGAGGGGTTAGGAATTTTAAAACTCTCGCCCGCCACTGAAGGTGTTGTAGGGCAGTTTGCAGCGATATACACCGTGCAAAGTAGGTTGCAACTGTTTCAATATTGAAAGAAATGGTTTCAAAGTTCATTTGTGTGTAGTCATTCGTGATGAAGCTTACGGTGCCAGAATATTTCCTCGAGCGCTATGCCATGTCATACCGATCATGCATGGGCAGATTTGGAATGCTTGTACTTCAGAGATGGCTTCCACTCCAGTACCCTGATGGCCACAACGCCTTCGCGATCGACTGGAAGAACGTGACGGAGCCTCTGTCGGGAAGAGTGCGCGAGATCCGTCCCCACAACCAGCGCTACTACCAGAGAACGGCCGTGGAGTTCTGGAACGATTTGGTAGTCGCCGAGGACGCCAAGCGCTTCTCCGTCTATGACCTGCCCCACAGACACTACTTGGAGACCTGGCTGAGGGGCGACGACGACGACGGAGACGGCGACGATGACGACCACAACAGCGGGAAAGGATTGGTGGCCGATTCTGCGCTGACCGCTGCAGATGGCTCGAGATTTCGCATCGGATTGACTGGGGAAAAGGGAAGAGGTGGAGGAGGTGGAGAGAGCGCTGCCGCATTCGCTTTCCTCACGGCTGCTCTGGTGGCCCTATCGGCCTTTGTGATAGTTGTAGCCACCAAGTACAAGCCGGCCCGGAAGAGAGGCCAGTATGCGACCTTAGGATAGCGTTGGCTGTCTGCGCTTTGCTGCCGGTCGCATATGTCACTGACGTTGTATTCAGCGCATTGATTGGTAGGGTATAGGTATACTTCTAGGTAAATCTCTCTCTTTGCCATTTTGTACCAAATCGCACGGATTACGGAGCTCTCGAACAGCTTCAGTGGTGTGGTGACGGAGGGCATTACATGACGTCAATCGTTATCGTACCCGGCTGCAACATCGCCTAGAGTGTCGTCGCTGCCGCGACTGCTGACCAAATGTCTGAAATGGTGTACCTGTTAAGGTAAGTCTCGGGATTTGGCCAAGTCACATGTTGATGAAAAATTCTTCTGGCAGTTTCGACCTCAAAATCACGGTCCGCTTAGCACTGGACCGGTCCAACTAGTTACATGGAGTGGTTTTACTCGCTAGCTGACCGGTCCGAATTTTGGTGCACTTTAGTGGACTCCACCATTTTATGAGCATTGTGACATCCACCCGTCTACATAAGTACGAATGAATAATTTCCATATGTCCACCTATTCTGCTACAATTGTCCATTAATTCGTACCTGCTCATTCTTGCTTGTCCATTTATTTGTGATGTGCAGTTCCCTTATTTCTAACATGCAAATAAGTTGACCGTTCCATTTTGATATCCACATGTGTGCACTGAATTGCAATGCAACAGTGTCATTCACGAGCGGTCCAGCTATTTGTTGTAAATTAGGCTTGCTTCTTACAGGGTTTTGTGAGGCGATTGTGAAGGTCCACTTATTGTATGTACGTGGTGTGTTTATGTGATGCGACTCAGTTGGAGTGATCTTTTTATTCTTGGCGGAGTGGTTCACGTAACTGAACGATATCGCATGAGACGCATATATGGACTGCGACACAAGGGAAAACTACGACTATGGACTAGCAACGTGATAACCAAGGACTAGCACATTTCCAGTTAATGGAGCGGTTCTTCAAATAAGTGGGCTGGTTTTTTACCAAGCGTATAAGTGGATCGAGCAAGTCACGGCAAGTCTCGGCCAAGCCACCGTGACTTGGAGAGGCCCATATGTATGGGCCGAGACTTACCTTAACAGGTACTGAGCAGTTCGGCCTTTATGACTTCACGAAACATTTTCTCACTAACCCCCTACCCACTACCATACGTGTAGGGGGGGGGGGGGGTCTGAGGCCCTTGGAGCCGGAGCCGGAGCATAGGACCCCTCAGTGGGGGGGGGGGGGGGGTCTGACGTCCCTGGAAGGCGGGGGGGGGGGGGGGGGGGGGTCAAATGACCTAAAACTTTGCCAAAAAGTGCCAAAAGTGAGAATATTTTGAAATAGGCCAAGAAGTGCCAAAAATCGCTTAATTTTATTCAAAAACGTCCAAAATATAGCGCCGCAGGCAAAAGTTTTGCTTTTTTCACGCGCCGCTGGCTAAATTTTTGCATTTTTTACGCGCCGCCGGCTAATTTTTTGAAATTCTTGTGGGGGGTATGTCTTTGGGGGAAGGCGGGTGGGGGTACCTTGGGGGTACACTTTTGGCTAGGGGGGGGGGGCTTACCCCCCCCCCCCCCCCTCCCCCCGGTTACACGTATGACCACTACCCATTCAGTCAGTCATCGGATTCTGCGTCTGGACGTTCCATCACAACGCGGGATATGAAGTTTACCGAAACGTTACTGGGTTCTTCCGCTACTTAACTGTGCAGCTTTCCACCGGCGGCGTTAGGGGCAAGTTTGCAATAGTTCAGGTAGAAATTTTTCTTGGCACCACAAACCACTCGTGGGATAGCTGAGGTTCAGTAGACCGGCGCAGAAGCAATCGCCGCCCCCCCCCCCCCCTGCCCCGGGAACACAGTTTCCAAGGTGTAGTGTATACGGTACTGTAGGCGCTGCGTTAGAAGTTGCTTGATTGGTAAGGCAGTGTCGGTTGGTTGTAAAACTGGTAGAGAGAGTCAATCTAAGAGCAGTTGATCGAACGAGCTTCAAGCAGGTATGCAACGGAGTCGAAGAACAACTGGCTGGGCAACACAGCCCAACATCCACGTGCTATCACGTGCTCGACTCACTGCTGCGGAACGCAAACTGCTGGAGCGGGGCCGGACGTACAACAACACGTTGGACTTCCATAGATTGAGTCCTGTTACTGTGCCACGCTCCTTTCAATCGAACGTGGAACATCTATCTCTACACGGTACATAGAGAACGCATAACCTGTTTCTTGGTGAGCGAGCGGCCAGATCAACAGTGATCGACAGAATGCAGTGTCGGCACACTAGAGACTACAGTACATGTACCTAGGCGCCGATCGGGCAATAAACTGGCAGATACGGCTATCTATCTCTCCTTCTTCCACTGGAATTAATCCTGGCCGAACTCTTGCACCGGCGACTTCCTATTCGGCCACGTCCACCATCAACAACGGCCGACCTCCTCCGTCGTAGCAATACGCAACGAATCAAGAACCAGGACATACGTATTGCTATAT
>JASAMZ010014451.1:0-63286 GCA_030248115.1 Linhomoeus sp. GSCO2_2 | reverse complement strand
ATCTCGGTGAGTATCATGCCATCTGTCGACGCGATTCACACCGGAACATTTCGCAGCAGAAGTGCTTGGGCAGTTCGAAGAAAGAGTTTGAAAGAGCAACTGCAAGATGAAGAGCAGACTCTGTTTGTTCAGTTCTTTGCGAGGACAACTGCCCACGGTTTTGGGAATGTAGCTCGCACGAGGTACATATGTATGTAGCAAGACGACGACGACGACGACGACGACGACGACGACGACGACGACGACGACGACGATTATCACAACCAGAACAACCACTTTTAGCAGCACTTTGAAGCATGCCAGCTGAATTGCTGTTCTTCTTGCCATGTGGATGATTTGCGGTGTCCAAATCTATCGACACACCAGCAAAACCCTAGGAGTATCGCTCCATCACCGACCTACAAATCTTGTCTTCAAACACAATTCCCTTTACTGCTGTGACTCTCTGCAACTTCAATTCCTTGCGGCGCGGGTACATCAGAAAAATACAAGAGGACGAAAGCTTTCCAGAAGAGCTGAAAGTTAAATTGAGTGAAGTTGGAAGGAAATTGCAACAATCTTCTGCTCAGTTGGAGTCCTGGGAAGAGATGGCGGAAACTTTCATGCACGCCAAGTGAAAGGATCAGGACATATTGATGTTCCGCTACTTGATGTACACCCACCAGTTCCAGCGTCTAATCTGGTATCTTGAGGAAGGTAAGATGCAAAAGTACTGGGATCGCAGCGCCTTACCATTAGTGAAGGCAACCCGAAACTGGTTAAGTACTTACCCCGTTTTACCCAGTTAATTTTAACTGGGTATACCCATTTTACTTTACCAGTGCTTGAAATCCCAAAATTCGCTGTACCCTGTTTTGCTTACTCAGATATCGTCCAAAAACTTACTGGGTACCTAGTTTTACTCAGTTTGAAAAACTGGGTGTGTAGGGGGGGGGGGGGGGGGTGGGGCGAGTGTGGGTGGGGTAAAGGAATGTGGGGTTGAAAAGGATTTGCTGGGGCTGTTTGGATGTTTTTTGAATGGATTTCTCTTTGATTTTTTGGTCTTTTTTGAATTTTGATGGCCTCGAGGGGTCAGCCCCCCCCCCCTGGGGGTCCTATCCCCCCCCCCCCCCCGCCCCTGGCCGGTTGGCACTTACATCTGGTATAAACTGGGTAAATTTACTTTTACTTACCCAGTTTTATCGGAAACTGGTTATACTTACCTGTACTAACCTAGTTTCCAAATTTTGAAAATTGCCATCACTACTATCCATATAAAAAACATATAAAACTCATATAAAAGCTCATATAAAACTCTCGCCTGCAGCGCCCAGGAAAATAGAATATTTCAACACGGTGTTGCATTAAAGCTGTTTTAGTCAGATCTAAGCAACTAATACCTTAGATCGTTCATGGGCATGGCAGTTGGCGCTACTGTACTGTACGTACGAGTCTGTCACTTGTGTCAATACACCCGCTTTACCCCCACCCTAGCCCTCCCCTTCCCCCACCCCACCCCCATCCACCAATGCAATGGAGTTGTGTGCTCAGCTTGTGTTTGCAGCTGAACTACAGCGTGGCAGGCCACCAAATCGGCAGTATGCTGATCGACTGCACCTTCAAAGGTCTGCAGTGTAGTCCCAAGGACTTCGCCCGTTGGGACCACGTCAAGCATGGCAATTGCTACACCAAAAGCCCTGAGAAGAAGAGGCCATTGAACTTGGCTGGCCCAGCGTTTGGTCTGACTCTGACGTTGCACGTGGAGTACGACCAGTATATGGGGAAGATGGCCGACGGCGCGGGATTCATGGTTGGCTTATACAGGGTGTCCTACGGTGGGTTTGGCAACTTTATTAGTTGACTGACTGAGGTTTGGTTGGCCGATCGATCGGAAATTATAGGTGCTTGTGCCACTAGACCTAACTTAGATGTCTACTGCACCTAGTGAGAGGTTTATCTAGTGCAGCACGCAACATTGACAGAACCGCTAAGTCGAAGCCCCGATATTCGAGTGAGGCCAACACTGGAATGATCGTCCCTTGCGCTATGGTGAAGATTTTGTGAAGCGGTAAACGGCATTAGAAAGGCAAGAAATCCACCTTTCAGATCATAAAAGAGCGGCCCCTGTAGCTTGAACGACGCGCAAGATACCGACAACCAAAGTTGGCCTCACAGTCTGGCCTCGTGGACCACCCTCTGGTGGATGATGCGTTCAGAGCCGACTCTGCGGCGCAATGCAGCTAACATTGGTTGCCTGTATATTGCGCGTCGTTTAAGCTACAGAGGCCGCCCTTTTATTACCTGAAAAGATGTTTTCTTGCCTCTCTAATGTCGTTTACCGCTTTACAAAATGTTCGCCGTAGCACAAGTAACGGTCATCCCAGCGTTGGCCTCCCTCGAATAATCGGGACTTTGATAACAAGCCTCAGCCAATATTGCGGGCTCCACTAGATAAACCTTTCACCCGGTAGACGTTAGCTAAGCTAAGCCTAATGGTCAACGTTGTAATTTCCAATCGATCGTCCAACCCAATCTCAGTAAGTAAACAAACAAGGTTGCCAAACCCACCGTGTGGAGTTCCTGTAGATGGCATTATGTTATTTGACAGTCTAATGCATGGTGACATAGCTTAGCCTACCTTTATAAAGATTGACGTCCATCCGCGCACCCAAGAGCCAGGCCAATCGAAGAGGGGCTTTGCAAGTATCGCCAGGCTGGTAGCGGCTAGGGGTTTATCGAGGTGGGGGGGGGGGGGGGATAACTAAAAGGCTAAACGTCCAAAAACTGAAAAAGCATTGAAGATTACGAAACTTTGCTGAAGTGAGCTAAAACAGCCAAAGAAATGGGGAAAAAAGTTGAGTTGTTTTACTAATACAGAGTGGTTTGTGAGTGTTTTAAAGTGGAAGAGTAAAAGAGTGGATACTTTTGTAAAGTATTTCGAAGCCTTTCCGATATGACGCGCGCCCGCCCGGAGTCCACTATTCACGCGCTACTTCTGACACGCTCCTTTCTGAGGGGTTCTTGCAGGGCAACATTGGAATCGCCCGGGATTAATTTTTTGAGCAAGACACACGCATTTCTGAGCGGTTCTTGCAGTGCAACATTGGGATCGCCCGGGATTATTTCTTTAAGGAAAATACATTTGTTATGAAACAGACTATTAAGCAAGACCTCTTATAGGGCCGTAACTCATAAGCATTACAGATACGTAACGCTACGGTGCTGTCTATCTGTACGCTACGATGCGTCAGTCTAATGAGTTGAAATCGTTGTTGTGTAGTGTTAGTTTGCTATGGTGCTCCGTTGAATTCGAAAACGAGATTTTTTATAAGAGTTCATGGGTGCAGTCAAGACAATTCCCAAGAACGGTGGCGATGTACTAGTCATATAAGTATCACAAAATTATGGCCTGCGTTATAGAATGACTACTACGAAAACATGTAGTAAGTGTGTGAACAATTGCGGCAAACGATCACGACGTAAACAAATCCGTGCACGTTATATCAATGGCAAACTACGGCCAACAACAGGTTGACACATACAACAGCAGCCATGGGACACTCCAGAGTTCACTCCAGATGAGCGTTTTGTAGTGGCAGTAGAAAGTTGGTCGTGACTTCAGCAGGCTGAAATGTTCAATGTGGCCTCAATTATGCATAGTAAGTAATTAAAATTAATAAGTTGCCTATACTACGCAAGACAGACGAGTTAGAGCCGTTTTGCGTTATAAACCTTCGGGTTACTGTAACTCGCGAAATTCAATTTTTTTAGTTTTGACCAGTCGGAAAACAAATGATCAGTCGAGAGCTATCCACTGACCTCGAGATCGTCTCTCTACGACGCAAACTGAGCGAGTTAGAGCGATTTTAGTGTCAAAATGTCGAGACTGGCGTTTTTGGCGGTGCGTGTTTGCGTAATTGAAAGAACTTTTGCAATAGCATGAAAGAACGCGTCGAGAGCTTTCACCTGATGTGTCGATTGCCGCTCTACGACGTAACACGAGCGAGCTAGAGCCGTTTTGCGTTTTGACCTTCGGGGTACTGTAGCGCGCGCAATTCAAACTTTGAATTTCAAAACCTCTTAGCTGAATGATCAGTGAGTCGAGACCTATGAGTAGAGCCGAAGATCTCCGCTCTACGACTTTCCAACGCCGAGATCTGAGAGCGTTACGGACGGACGTACGTACGCACGCACGCCGAGCTCTCCTAGGGTGTCGCCCGGCTGAGGCCGGGCGAAAAAACGAAAAAATATGGTGCTGCAGTCGAAAATTTGGCTATTTGTTTCAAGCGCCGCAGGCGAAAATTTTTGTCATTTTAACGGGGAGTCTTTTGGGGAAGTCGGAAGGATGGTAGGCAGCTGGGAGCGGTGGTATGGGGGGGGGGGCCCCCCCCCCCCCCACATAATCCTCGCCCCGGTTGCACGCATGGGCACTGCACTGGGCCGCATGCCCCCCCCCCCCCCCCCCCCCCCTTAGCATATGCATCGACCAGAGAGAGGCACTCACGGACGCAGATGACCTGCTCCACCGGCCATTTACCCGCGGCCCCTTTGACAGCTCGCACAATGATCTCCTTACGGCCTGTGACGGTCCTCACGCAGCGGAACTTGGCTTGGGTACCCGCCTGGACTAGATCCTCCTTGCCTCGCAGATAAACCAGCATCCGCTCGCTGGCGGCAGAACAGCCGACAACCAGTACGTTACGGCGCTCTCGAATGATTCTGGCCGGGACGAAAGACGGATCGGCTTCCCGTGTATGACGCAGCCGATCTCTGAGCTGACTACCACAGGTGACTAGGTTTTCCTGCCCTGCAAGAATAGTGAGACTGAGATGCTTTGCAGGATGGCACCGAGAGAACACAAGCAACGTGCAAACCCATTATAGCAGTACGCATACATCATACAATAGGTTTATCCACACGCAGCACCTAGAAATTTGTGTGACTTTTGGAAGGACAACTTTCCCCACCCTACCCTAGCCATTCCCCAACCCCATCACTGGCCAGCGCTCAAATTTTCAACAGTCTCATACCTTGCATTTTGAACTGTATCTTGTTGAAGTCCAGTTTGCTAGCCGGCAACGTCATACTCCTGCGCACAGTCTGAAAGCTACTACTCTGCTTATGCAAAAGCAGACCGCAAGGGTCTTAGCGAATTCTCAGGGATTTACAAACTGAAAACCCAGATGTTATAATGTTGTGTTACTCAGAACAATGCTAAGACTTGTCCTGGTAACAGTTAGAGGGGCTTCAGCATGCGAAAGCGCAATGTTATCCTACATACAGGGTGCTCCAACGAAGTGAGTACCCTGCCTTTTCTCGCGAAATGGACTATACATAATGTGTGTTGTGGTACGTCAACTGCTGTAAAAAATTCTTGCAATTTTGATGGTGTGGTACAAAGTGACGCCGGTTTGTTCCGCCGATTAGGTAACCAAGTGGGAGAATGGTCACAAATTGAGGTGCCTCATATGCATACCTATGTACGTGTAACCGGGGGGGGGGTATGGGGGGGGGGGGGGGAATGTGTGCCAAGGGGCCCGGGACTAGTAGGCAAGGGGCCCGGGTGAGCAAGGGGCCCGACTTAGAGGGCAAGGGGCCCGACTTGAGGTGCAAGGGGCCCGTGTGCCAGGGGCCCCAGAGGTGAGACAAGGGGCCCGGAGTGTGAGTCAAGGGGCCCGAGAGATTAGCCAAGGGGTCGGACTAAACCTTCAGTGTGCAAACAACGGCCCATGCTACTACATGTGTTTGTGTCGCTACGGTTACAGTAGTGGCAAAACATCACGGGATTCTTTGTCGTACATTTTCTGTATGCAAACAAACGAAATTCTGTCGAAATTCAAACGTTTATCCCATGCAACCAAAACTACACCGCCTCTATTGTGCTACATTAATAGAGTCTGTTACGTCATGATACAAACTTAAACTTGGGCTTAATCGACAGCTGGAATTACGACAAGTCCTATGTTTCCACTTAGGATTTGTCTTTTACGTGACTTAGCCTGAAGTCAAAACGTGAGTAGGATGAAGCATACAAAGAGTACCATAAGCACAGGTGTTCGCTTGCTCCTAGACGTATGCTTGCAGTCACGCCTAAGGCTTGCGCTTTAGTTCAGACTTATTCTAATGCTAAGGTTTGTGCTTACATAGGCTCGCGGTTAGTTGCGCTTAGGCTAAGGTTTAGGCTTAACTTTAAGTTCAGGCCTAAGCTCAGGTTCAAGTTTAGGCGGGCAACTTTAGGCACACGTTTGCACACGGCGAATCCATTTGCAGTCGTCACGAATAACAGGGAACGCTTGCTGTTCATATGTAATAACAAAACATAAACAAGCCCATGAGTGAATAGGAAGTCAGGGCCCCTTGCACATCGGACAGGGCCCCTTGCCCTCCAAGCAGGGCCCCTTGCACCTCAAGTCGGGCCCCTTGCCGACCCGGGCCCCTTGTCGACTGGTCAGGGCCCCTTGACTCACCTCTCGGGCCCCTTGTCTCACTCTAGCGGCAGGGCCCCTTGCACATCGGGGCCCCTTGTCCACTTACCTGGGGGGGGGGGGGTAAGCCCCCCCCCCCCTCCCTAGCCGAAAGTGTACCCCCCCATACCCCCCAGGTACCCCCCTCCCGCCTTCCCCAAAAGACCCCCCCCTAGAATTTCAAAAATTTTCGCCTGCGGCGCTTAAAAATGGCAAAAATGTCGTCTGCGGCGCTTGAAAATAGCAAAATTTTTGCCTGCAGCGCTATATTTTGGACGTTTTTGACCAAAATTAAGCGTTTTTTGGCACTTTTTGACCTATTTTTGCAAAATTTTCTTATTTTTTGGTACTTTTTTGGCAAAATTTTCAGGTCATTTGACCCCCCCCCCCCACGGGCCTCAGACTCCCCCCCCCCCCTGAGGGGGTCCTATACCCCCCCCCCCCCCCCCCCCCCCCCCCCCCCCCCTGGCCGGTTGGCGCTTACACGTATGCTCATATGGGTGCCGCTCTGCTAGCGGAGGGGTAGAAATGAGACCAGTGTCAGTCAACGGATTTACGGCAATCTGTTTTCCATTTTAAACGGACCACATCCTTACAATTCTGCGCCACACTGATTCCGATCACAGCGTTGACGGCTCAGTTCGACAACAGTGTGTTACACAAACCGGCGTCATTTTGTGCCACCGTATCGAAATTGCAAGAATTTTTCGCAGCAATTGAAGAGCCACATACACTATGTCCAGTACAATTTTGAAGCTGATCGGTACAGCCAAACGCAAGAAAAGCCAGGGTACTCACTTTTTTTCGCCGCGCCTCAGCGCGGCGAGGTGTATTATGTATGGATGAGAATGTCTGTGTGTGACATATGTGGTCAAGTAGAGTCGAGGTTGCTGAGAACGGATCCGATGTCCGTTTCTGTTGCTAATTTCGCATTTTCGAGATATTCACAATTAAAATATGAAAATGTCGAAAATCGACGAGCCTGATGAGCTAAGATAAATTTCTTCAGAAATGGAAAGAGCATAGACCGCGGATAATTTGTAACACAAAAGAATTTTTTGCAAATGTAGAATTTAATAGAAATACGCTATTATTTGTCAATATTCCATAAATTGAAAAAATAGAACGTCATTTAATGAGGAATGTGAATGCTGAAATGGAATGGTCGTACGCGAAGAAGAATTCGTGACATAGTTTTACAGTTTTGAAAGAGTGCAATTTAGAGGTATTCACAATTAAAATATGAAAATGTCGAAATTCAGCTTTTTCGCCTGATGAGCTAGCAGCGAAATTTCTTCGGAAATGGAAAGAGCATAAACCGCGGATGATTTTTAACACAACAGAAATTTTTTGCAAAGGTGGGATTAAATAGAAACACGTCAAATTTGTCAAAGTTCCACAAATGAAAAAAAATTAAAACGTCATTTATTGATGAACGTGAATGCATGAAATGCAAAGACCGTTTGCCAATAAGAATTCGTGACATAGTTTCGCAGTTTTAATAAATTGCAATTTCGAGACGCTTCGAATAAAAATTAAAAAAGTTCCAAAATCTCCAGTTTCGAGTAATGGCCAAAACAACTGTTTATACTGATGAATGTGCACGCGGACATAGAAATGTCGATCGTCAAAAGTATTTCGTTATGCAGAACAACCGCACAAAACTTTTGGCAAGTTTTTCGTTTGATGTGGCGTTTTCACACAGGTATGTAGGAAACATCAGATAAACGGCGCCGTATCATGCCGATTACATTTAGCGAACGCGGCGATATCACTAAGCTTTAGATCAACTGTACAGACAACCGTATCGTGGGGATAGCTGCACTTGGTAATAGAGTACACGTTCTCAAGTTGCCTTCTCTAGATGCGACTAACGATGTGTACAAAGTTCAATATACTGCTCACCAAAATTTGACAGACACAAAGTATAGGTTGAACCTTTTTCGCCGCGCCTCAGCGCGGCGAGGTGTATATATACGGATGACAATGTGTGTGTGTGTGTCTGTCTGTCCGCGCATCGAAATAAGATATGTGACATATGTGGTCAAGTAGAGTCAAGGTTGCTGAGTACGGATCCAGTGTCCGTTCCTGTTGCTAATTTCGCATTTTCGAGATATTTACAATTAAAATATGAAAATGTCGAAAATCGTCTTTTTCGCCTGATGAGCTAGCGGCGAAATTTCTTCAGAAGTGGAAAGAGCATAGGACGTGGACAATTTGTAACACAAAAGAAATTTTTTTCAAATGTGGAATTTAATAGAAATACACGATTATTTATCAAAATTCCATAAATTGACACAAAAAGAAGGTCATTTATTGACGAATGTGAATGCAGAAATGGATAGGCCGTACGCTAATAAGAATTTGTGACATGGTTTTACAGTTTCGAACAATTGCAAATTAGGGATTTACAATTAAAATACGAAAATGTCGAAAATCGGTTTTTTCGCCTGATGAACTAGCGATGAAATTCTTCAGAAATGGCAAACGCATAGACAACGGATAATTAGTATAGAAGTATAATTCCACTATACAAGACGCCAAATCCTGCCAAACTCTGATTCAAGTATACAAGATCCAATGTTGAAGCATAGGGGCCTCGCTCGCCCGCCCTCTCCGCCAAATATTCAAGTATACAAGACGACGTGTTGAAGCGCTCCCCACCGCAATGCTAAGCCCCATATCCTACCCGTTCCTCTTTTCGCCGACGACCACGACGACGACCACGAATGCTTATCTGATCGTTTGCGCGACGACGACGGCAATTCAAATGATCATTTCAAACGATAAGGTGGGCTAATGTCTATGTATGCGTGTCTACATTCGTGGGTACATGAGCCGAGGAGAGCTTGATACACACTAGGTACAGTGCACAACCGTTTAAGGCCAAAGGTTACGGTAACGGTTAAAGGTTACAGTGCACAGGTTGCCAAACTACACACCACAAATCATTTAGTACAATTCTGCCACGTAGTTTGAGCAATGAGAAGTATACTGTAGTTTTGACTAGCCAATCAGTCCCCTAAGCAGCGTCGTTGCAGTAGAAAGCCTTGCTATTCGGCATTAATTACGGTAGCGTCGCTGCAATCACTCTCGAGGGGAGCGATAAAGATCTGCGTTGGACAGAATGTGACTTCTGCAGCAGCACCGGCCGGCGCAGCTTGATCGGGTACTTTGAAAGATTAGGATCTCGCGGTGTGACTCTCGCCCGGAACGAGTTCTGACAAGTTTGGCGCAGATTTGCTCCTGACAGACTTCTTATTCACTCCACTCTTTTATTGTTTGACAACGCCCAACTTTGCAAGCAGCATGCTCATATCTCGCATGATAAATATGTATTTGAATTTAAAAAGCAAGTGACATTCATCTGGTTGCCAAAATGAGTTCTCGAGATAATGAAATGATGCAATTCCATATGAGACACAACTACCACAACAGAAGGTTTGGCGCCAGATTGCTAAGCTTTCAATTCTCCTTCCAAGACTATGAAGATCTGGGCTTGGACGAAATGGAAACCGAGTTGACGCAGGGTTTCCAACGATTAATTGACCGCGTCAGGCCTTATGGAGACCCCAGCGTTGATGCCATGAGTGTCACCATTCGCTCCGACGCTCTACTCAGTGAGTAAATACATATACATGCAACACATTGTACAACTTCCTCCACTGTCCTATGTGAAACACTCGTGCACTTCTGATGTTGTAGATCAACAAATCTCGTTGCCTTATGTGGATATGTCTTCCATAGGAGCTGAGCACTTGTGCGACACGCTTAGCCGAGCCTTTGAAAGCAACAAAAACTTCTCAATGAGTGATGACATAACGTTAGGTATGCATATTTGTTTGGCTTTGTATGTTTGGCTTTCATGACCTTGAAAATAAGATAATTTCAGATGTTGAAATTCAAAACCTACCCAGAAGAGGCGCTGGCAAGAGACTTTCCTGCAAGAACAGGGTAAATATAGACAGAAGAGCTCATATAAGATCCAACCGAAGTATACTGAATCCTAACCTAACTGGACCCCAAGACTATGGTCTCTGTTTGGGAGCAGCGTTATACCTAGCCACTGTCTGGACTAGTTTTGGACCTAAGCGTGCAAATCAAACCAAAGGAAGCCCCAATGAAATGCGTGTAAAGGCTCGCGAATATTATGAGGCTGCAAGTATACAGCAGGCAGCAATGGGATTGGTGGAAGTGGAAGCGCTTAGTGAAATTCAACAGCTGAAACAGTATAGCATCCACGTTTTTAGCACTCCGACCCTAGAAGGGCGGAGGGCTATAGTGGAGGCACCGAAAATAAAAAGTTTGTACCCAAGATTTCTCGCGCGTGCTTCGTCCGATTTGGACGCGGTTTTTTTTAATCGATAGCTCTCGAGGGATAGTAGGTGTGGACGGACCTTCGTTTTTTTCGCGTAGTGGGAAAATTTTGAGAAAATTCAAAAATTCGAATTTTGTAGTACATTGAAAACAGTCGGCGCCCCACAGATTTCGCAATACTTTATCGATTTTGGTGATTTTTGGATATGTTATAGTCCTCGACAAGATCTAGCTGGGAAAAGAAACCTCAGCTTCCTAGTTGGTCCCACGCGGAAGTTATGGACAAAAGAAAATTTCGGAGGTGTGAAATTTCGGTGTAAAAAATCGAGTTGTGAGATTCCGGTGTAAAATCGTTCTAAGCTCTTCGACGCGGTCTGCGCCTATCGATTTGCTATCATTTGACACCAAGAGCGCCGGAATCGACTGAGCGGATCTTCAGATAATATCATTCAACGGCCTGCGATTTTGGCCGATTTTTGGGACTTTTCGACTTTGGGCTGTTGTAACACTCGATTGCTTCCCGGCAGGTCAAAACGGACTGCACCACGCGATTCCCCGTCGAAAGGTGATACGGAACCGATTTTCAAAAATATTTTCCCGGCTACCGTACCCCCGGCCGCGTCAAAATTCGAAGTACACCTCTGTTGACTTATTTTCGGCACTTTTCAACTTTGGGCTGCTGTAACGCTCGAATGCGACTCTTAATGACTAAGTGGGGTCCACCACGTGATTCCCCGTCGAAAAGTGATCCGGAACCGGTTTTTGAAAATATTTTTTCGGCTACCGTACCCCCGGCCGCGTCAAAATTCGAAGTACACCTCTGTTGACTTATTTTCGGCACTTTTCGACTTTGGGCTGCTGTAACGCTCGAATGCGACTCTTAATGGTTAAATGGGGTCCACCACGTGATTCCCAGTCGAAAAGTGATACGGAACCTCTGTTCAAAAATATTTTTCCGGCTACCGTACCCCCGGCCGCGTTCAAAATTCGAAGTACACCTCTGTTGACAGAATCACAGTAGGAGTCGATTCTGGTGCTTTCGAGGCCGCTGATTCTGAATATGGCACTCGTTTTGCGATGCGGACCAGGATTTGCGACTTTTCGTCGACAATTGGGGCACCTTAACCATGTGTTGTCGAAACCCTAAGCGTGGGGATTATTCGGTGCAATATCCAATTTCGGGTATTCTGCGCTGTGGACAAAGTCGGCATTGGTTCTGCGCTGCAGACAGACGACTTCAGCACTGGTAAGGAAGTTTCAACAACAACTGCTGTCGCACAGAAGTTTCTTTCCACTACTTCTTAAGACCAGGTATGACCGCGGTGGCGGTACAGTTCTGCTGTGCGCCGGCATTTGTTGGTGCGGGAAATTTGATTTCCGTATCGTGTCCTCTAAAGTCATGTTCGGGCGGGATTTGCGGCGAATCTTTGTGTAGTATAATCGCCTATTGTACACGGTGTGCAATCGCTTTGTGTGTTTCGTCCACTGTTCTCTCTCTCTCTGTTTTCGCGCCCATGTGTCTTGTAGTAATACGTTACTGTAGTGCACAAGTACCCCATAGGGTTAGGTCGCTGCAGTAATTGCTTTGTCTTTGTTTCCATTCCGCGCTCTCTCGTTCCCACGCTCTGTGGCGCGGACGCTCGATTGCGTAAGCGTGTTTCGTGGCGCGCGTGTCTAGCGTATAGATATCCAGCTGTGCGCGCGTCCCGTGGTGCGGACGCTAGATTGCGTAAGCGTGTTTCGTGGCGCGCGTATCTAGATCTACCGCATAGATAGCCAGCCAGCTGTGCGCGCCCCTCTTTGTCGAGTGCCGTGCGTTGTGCACTAGAGATGGGCACCCGTTGCCGGCTGGTTGAAGCGTGACACTGCCAGTCGCTGGGTTTATCCATATTGAGTTTTCCGACGGTCTGTTGCGCGGCGCGCGGACGGTCTGTTGCGCAGCAGGCGACGCAATACCTCCATCTGCTATTTCCGAGTTGGGTCGGAGTGCTTCTATGCAGGGGCTCCTGCACGTAATCCTTGTCACAATTGAGGGTCAAAGAATCTACTTTAAAGATAGGGGGCCACAGTCAATAGACCTGTTTCTCCTCCTCGATCAACAATATGATCAACAAGATGGCCATTTCTTGGTTGTGACCAAACCAAACTGTCTTTCTGGTGACAGAGCTTTCTGCCGATTTTGTGGTCGTGGATTCAACTACAGTCATCGATGTTCAAAGTGAGACTACTTTGTTATGCGTCAAATGATCACACTCATATACCTACTGTATGCAACGTTTAGATCGACTTGCCAACTATGTTTAAATCCAATGTGTGAAAATCTGGAGGTAATGAAGAAATCAGAAGTGCATTGCGCCAGCTGTAACATATCCTGGTACTCACAAAATTGCTATCGCTGCCATCTGTCTACATGTGGCGTGAAAAGAAGATGCCGCGAGTGTGGTATTATTGGCTCATCACACCAGTTCAAAGCAGCAACAGGAGATCACAAGTAGACTGAATTTCTGTAATATAAACAAATTACCAGGTCTCTTTCACCATTTCAGAAATTGTCAACAGCTCTATTGCGAAGTTTGCCAAAGTTCTGTATCTCGAAAAGAACATAAATTCTGCTATGTCAAGAAGTTTAAGCCTCACATTAGCGATCTTATGGGAAAACGACTGGAAGATGCATTGAATGAATTACAAGGAACATCCAGTAATAAACCACCTGAAGTAGGTGAGACATATAGCCTGGACTTTGAAACATTAATGGAGCATGATGGCACTCTGGAGAGCCATTTGGCTGTATTGGTGACGCCTGAAGGAGAGGTGAGAGATTTTAGTTTTCTTGCTGTCGTTGTTCAAGACACATATACATAATAGGTGAGGTCACCTCTGTAGGTTCACCATTTCTGGGCTACAGAGGAAAGTGATGCTGCAATGGAACTGCTACGTTTTATAACCACTGACTTGAACTTAGATGGGCGAAAGGCAGTGTTTCTCAGGTATTGTCCAGTTATTACCATGACATTGCCAAAATAAAAGCAATTGGTTACATTCTTCCAGCCACAATGGTGCCAAATTTGACAACTATTTTGTGTTGGGAGCAGCAGAAAGGCTAGGACTGGGAACATCACTGACAGCAGTTGACCAAAAACTGATTGAGGTCAAGCTGACAGGGCGCAACATATTCTTTAGAGACACGTATGTCCATATGATTTTAATTCTTAAAACAACTGATAAGCCTTGCCTATTGTTTAGGTATTTGTTTATGCCACTACCATTAAGCAAACTAGGAGACGCTTTTGGTTTGAATAGTGCCGAGAAACACTTCTTTCCACTGTCCTACCTACGAAAACAGTTTGTGGTAAGCTGAGTGCTCGTTAACAAACCAGAATTTCATCTGTGTAAACTCCACTATCATGTAGGGGACACACATACCTATGCCAAATCTGGAAGAATTTGGTATCAAAAAATATGAAGGAGAAAGATGCTGAGAGACTACGAGCATGGCACAGGGAATATAGCAATGAGCATCATGGCTGGTTCGATTTTGACACAGCATTGCTCGAGTAAGAAAGGTCTTATTGGAGTAACTTTGACATTCACACAGTCAGTCAGTCATTTCAATTCAGCTACTGTGCGCAAGATACTTTGGTTCTGGATGCCTCACACAGAAAGTATGCAGAGCTGGTTGGCAATGAATGTGGCATCAACCCCTTCTTATGTTCACCCACAGCACCATCATACTTAAACAAGGTAACAGGTAGACAATTCGTGCTGATTCACCTGTGTGAGATTTTTTTCACCATTAGGTGTGGCGTGCTGATCACTTGGAGTCAGACTTCACTCTCTGCAATGTTCCACAACAGGGTTTGTGGGATAAGGAAGGCATTAGCCGCTTGGCAACTATCTACCTTGACTATCTTGAAATGAAGGATCCTAACTTGGACATGTTCAGAGAATGCAGATTCGGCTCATATTATGTTGATGGTTATACAAAACTTAAAGAAAGATCAACCCTGCCTATCCTTGCTCATTTGCCACTCTTCACAGATGTTGCAATTGAAATCCACGGATGCTTCTGGTTATTGATTTTATCCATTTTGTTACAATAACATGCTCTCCACAACTATGCCATCCTTACTTCAGGCATGGCTGTGAGTGTCTTAACCAGAATGCTATAAATCCAGTTACAGGAGTGACAAACAGGGAGTTACAGAGGCGTACAAATGAGAGAGCTACATATCTCCATGATAGGCATAATCTATGTGTAATTCAAATCAAAGAGTGTGAGATTTATAAAGAAATGACTACAAATGAGGAGCTATTCAAGTTCATGCAAGAGAAAAAGTTTGCATGGTGCCTTTCTCCAAGACAAGGGTTCTATGGTGGACAGACAACTGCATTTCGACGCCACTATCAGTGCAAAGACGATGAGACCATTCATTACCTGGATATCACCAGTCTATACGTAGGTTCAGAGCATCTTGCTCCTGATATGATTCTACAATGGCATGATTGATTTTCAGCCATTTATCAATGTCACAGCAGAATATGGAATTGGTGCGCCAACCATTAAACGCAATTTAACAGTGGAAGAGCTCGCTTTAGAAAAGGTGGGGCTCCATTTGGTAACAGTGCTGCCTCCTACCAATGAATTCTGTCCAATTCTGCCAATGAAGACAAAGGAAGGGCGTCTCGTCTTTGGACTTTGTAGTGGTGAATGGTTTGCTGGGTTTGACTAGCAAAAAGTCTATCTACATTTGCCTATATTCAGAATGTGCCAACACCCAGCAGCAATCTGAGTGCACCCATCCAGACTATCTGAGGGCGATCACTGGAACCTATGCCAGCATAGAACTTCGAAAGGCATTACAGCAGGGTTATACAATCACTGGTGAGACAATTATAGATTTTTGTGTGCAGACCATGCATGCCCAGTCGTTGCAATACCCTTCAGCAGTCCATGAGTCATGGGTGTGGGATACAAGCTCAACAGACCTCTTCAAACCTATGATTAATCGATTCTTTGCCATCAAGACTGCAGCAAGTGGCTATCCTAATAACGTTCAAACAAATGAAGAGAAAGAAGCTTATTGCAACATGTTGAATGCTCGGTTAGGAATCAATCTAAAGCCAGAGGATATAGTCTACAATGTTGGTTTAAGAACAATATCCAAAATAGCAATCAATTCAGTAAGTTTGTTTTAACCGGAGTTGTTATGATTGACACTATCTGATCATTGCTTGTTATTGCAGCTGTGGGGAAGATTTGGCATGCGCAGTTCCTGCAGCCATACAGTAATCTGTTACAGCCCAGAACAGTTGTTTGAAGTGTTTCAAAGAAAGAATGTGCAAGTTTTGTCGAGAACTGAACTGACCACTGGAAGCTACTTGGTGGTGTACAAACAAATTCAGCGAACAACGAGAAGTTTACCTCAAACGTCCCTAATGGTCAGCTGTATAACCACTGCGGTGAGTTACATCACAACTGCCATGGTATACCTTTGTGTCCAAGGCTACACTGCAATGTAGTTTAGGCAGCTCGACTAGAGCTCCAGAAGGGTTTAGAAGCTCTGCAGCCATCAGCGTTATTGTACGCTGATACTGGTATGTATAGTATATATGTATAATATGTAAGACAGAAATTGCATGAAATGGATGGATTGTTTGCAGATTCCATTCTTTTTCGATGGCCCAAAGGAAAGCCACTCCCCGAAGCTTTTAAAATTGGCAGTTGGCTGGGAGAATGGACAGAAGAACCAGCCAGTGGGAAGATTGTTAGCTTCACTAGCTCTGGTTAGTTGAACTTGTTGTCTGGGTTGTTTGTGCAAAAGCTAATTTCAGGTCCCAAAAGTTATCTTTACTCCTACAAGGATGATAATGGAGATATCAAAACGGAAGTAAAGCTTAAAGGTGTAACTTTGACAAGATCGAATCCTTTGGATGTTGATCGGTTTGTTGAAATGGTCACTTCTGGTAATTCCAAAGATTCTATCACAATGGATGACCCTAATCTAATCAGAAGAGACTTGCGCAACATTAGAGTTTACATTAAAGACAAGGCACAGAAGACCATCCAAGTAACTTGTGGTCAGAAACGCTATTACATGCCTGGAAGAGCAAACAGCAATGAACGTCAAATTGACTCTCTTCCTTTTGGTTACAAGTCAATGGTGACAAATATGGAACTATGATTTTGTGATTTTAACAACGATATTGTGATGATCAGAATGATTAACATGCTAATTAATCGTTAATTAATAGTGAATGAATGATAATGAATCTTACGTAATATGCTGTGTCCCACATCCGTCCTTGCGAAAACTCGTTCAGAGCGAGGGAGAGTCACACTACCCCGAGATCTAATCTTTCAAAGTACCCGATCAAGTTGCGCCCGCGGGTGCTGCTGCAGAAGTCACATTCTGTCCAACGCAGATCTTTATCGCTCCCCTCGAGAGTGATTGCAGCGACGCTACCGTAATTAATGCCGAATAGCAAGGCTTTCTACTGCTTAGGGCGCTGATTGGCTAGTCAAAACTACAGTATACTTCTCATTGCTCAAACTACGTGGCAGAATTGTACTAAATGATTTGTGGTGTGTAGTTTGGCAACCTTTAACCGTTACCGTAACCTTTGGCCTTAAACGGTTGTGCACTGTACCTAGTGTGTATCAAGCTCTCCTCGGCTCATGTACCCACGAATGTAGACACGCATACATAGACATTAGCCCACCTTATCGTTTGAAATGATCATTTGAATTGCCGTCGTCGTCGCGCAAACGATCAGATAAGCATTCGTGGTCGTCGTCGTGGTCGTCGGCGAAGGGAGGAACGGGTAGGATATGGGGCTTAGCATTGCGGTGGGGAGCGCTTCAACACGTCGTCTTGTATACTTGAATATTTGGCGGAGAGGGCGGGCGCGCGAGGCCCCTATGCTTCAACATTGGATCTTGTATACTTGAATCAGAGTTTGGCAGGATTTGGCGTCTTGTATAGTGGAATTATACTTCTAGTATAACAAGAGAAAATTCTTGCTAACGTTAAATTTGAGAGAAATTTTCAAAATTTCGATAGAAATGCCAAAATTACATAATTGGCAAGACTGTTGTTCGTTGATGAATGCCAACGCAGAAATCCATACAAATCAAACGGAATTCCTGGTAGAGAACGACTGCATCAACATTTGGCAAGTTTTTTTCGCCGCGCCTCAGCGCGGCGAGGTGTATATATACGGATGACAATGTCTGTCTGTGTGTGTGTGCGCGTCCGTCCGTGGCACCGAAGTAAGATATGTGGCAAATGTGGTCAAGTAGAGTCGAGGTCGCTGAGTACGGATCCGATATTGGTTTGTGTTGCTAATTTCGCATTTTCGAGATATTCGCAATTAAGATTCCAAAATGTCGAAAATCGACTTTTTCGTCTGATGAGCTAGAACTGAAATTTCTTCAGAAACGGAAAGGGCATAGACAGAGGATAATTTGTAGAACAAAACAAATTTTTTGCAAATGTGAAATTTGATAGAAATACGCGATTATTTGTCCGAATTCCATAAATTGACAAAAACAGAACGTCATTTATTGACGAATATGAATACAGAAATAGTAAGGCCGTATGTCAATAAGAATTTGTGATGTAGTTTTACAGTTTTAATAAATTGCAATTTCGAGATATTTTGAATTAAAATTAAGAAATGCAAAAAACGACATTTTCCACTGATGAGAAATTCGCATTTTCGAGATATTCGCAATTAAAATTCGAAAATGTCGAAAATCGACTTTTTCGTCTGATGAGCTAGAACTGAAATTTCTTCAAAAACGGAAAGGGTATAGACAGCGGATAATTTGTCACACAAAACAAAATTTTTGCAAATGTGAAATTTGACAGAAATACGCAATTATTTGTCCGAATTCCATAAATTGACAAAAATAGAACGTCATTTATTGACGAATGTGAATGCAGAACTGGTAAGGCCGTATGCCAATAAGAATTTGTGACATAGTTTTACAGTTTTGAAAAATTGCAATTTCGAGATATTCAGAATTAAAATACAAAAATGCCGAAAATTTGGCTTTTTCGTTTGATGAGTTAGCGGCAAAATTTCTTTAAATATGGCAAGGGCATAGACCGCGGATAATTTGTAACGCAGATGAAAATTTCTGCAAATGTTGAATTTGACAAAAATGTTTAAAATTTACAGAAATGTCAAAATTTCATAAATTGCCAAAACTTTTTTATTGATGAATGTGAACGTAGAATAGAAAGGTAGTATGACAAGAGCACCAAATTTTTGGCAAGTTTTTTGTTGGATGTGACGTTTTCACGCAGATAGGAAACATCAGACAAACGGCGTCGTATCATGCCGATATCATATAGCGAACGCGGCGATATCACTGAGCTTTAGATCAGCTGTACAGACAACCGTATCGTGGGGATAGCTGCACTTGGTATGAGGGTACACGGTCTCAAGATACCTTCTCCAGATAGGGCTAACGATGTGTAAAAAGTTCACTATACTGTTCACCAAAATTTGACAGACACAAAGTATAGGTTGAACTTTTTACACACACAGCTTGTTGTTCGATGTGGCGTATTCCCACAGGTATAAAACTTCAGATGAACGGCGTCGTATCATGCCGATAACATATAGCGAACGCGGCGATATCACTGAGCATTAGATCAGCTGTACAGACAACCGTATCGTGTGAATAGCTGCACTTGGTTTGCGGCACACGTTCTCAAGATACCTTCTCTAGATACGGCTAATGGTGTGTGTAAAGTTCACTCTACTGTTCACCAAGGTTTGGCAGACACATTGTATAGGTTGAACTTTTTACACACACAGCTTGTTACACACACAGCTTGTTGGAGCACCCCATAGTTAAGGCTCAGCATGAGCCTGACACTAAGCCAAGCCTGAGCCTAGACCTAAGCCGGGGCGGCGAGCCTATAAGCCTAAGAGACGCCAGCTTTAGAAGAGCCTTACACCTAGTAATAATAGTGATACTGTCTAGCCAAATATCTTGAGAAATCATGGTTATCCAACAATACAAGGCGACTTCCATGCGTCGGGCAGTACGCTTACGAGCACTGAATCGGTCTTGTACAGCACCAGGTTGCACAGACCGCCACATTCGAGGCCTATTGACTTGACCTTTCCCTTCCATTTGGATGGCAATGGAGAGCACTTAGACCGGGAGTCCTTTGTGCTTGTGCAGTCTCTCAAGTTGGCCCTGCAAGCAGACTCACACATACAAATGTGAGCTTCCCGCCTGGTTTCAAATGATCCCCGTTTGGTTTCAAATGCGCATAAAAGGTTGTTGAGATTGCGTGGTCGTGGTTTTGAGATTGAGTGGTTTTGACAGAACATTAAAGAGCGCTTCGCATGAAAGAACTTCCATACGTCGCTTTACGAAGCAAGACGAGCGAGTTAGAGCTATTTCAGCGTAATCTTTAAAATATCGGTAATCTTTGCTGTTTTACTGATTGCCAAAACATGTGACACCACTTGAAAGCGCACGTAGCCCATAAACCTGCGCTAAAAAATTATCAATATTACTTGCATACCTTACTAATAATTTTCTGCTCGCGATTTATTCTGTATCGCGTACTAAGAAAAGCCCCCGTGGGGAAAGTCCCCCAGGGAAAAATTATCGATACTGGATGAGTACCCTACTAAAATAATAGTATGGGATAAGTACCGTGTCGAGAAGGATGCATCGCGAAAACCCCAAATTTCAGTACCTGATCCATGGGTCATTTTTGTCCTAACGCGGGTTTATGGGGTAGAAAGCTTTAACGCTTTGATGACGAAATTGATAAATGACATAGATCGAGAGAGTTAGAGCTGTTTGGCGTTTCGATCGGTGTGTTACTGCAGCTCAGGAAGTTCGAATTTCGGGATCTCGACCACGAGGGCGGCATGATCGAGGGTCGAGAATCAACAAAGTACCCCAAAATCGTTCTCTACACATCACAACGCAGAGATCTGAAGGCGTTCGAACGAGAACGTCGTCAAAACTGTTCACTCAACTCACCCGTTGACGCAAAATTTTTCAAATTTGCCTTGGGAGTCCGCTTCCTTGTAAAGCACAGCGCAAATCATGTGGCCTAAAAGGATATTGCCTTGACACATCCCTATGCTATTGTACTAATTGCGGTTTCATACCTAGACAATTAGGCGTGTGTGCATACAGAGGCAATTGTTTAACAGTCCACTCATCATCGGGTGGTGTCTACTCCTTGCCTTCCACTATTCTCAGTGACTTGATGTTGTCATTGGGGCCCATTCTCCTTATGTTTCTCGTATCAGTGGCAATTGCCTGTAACATTTGTGTTTCAAATAAGTCATCAGCCAGGTTTGCACGCCGCTCAACGATTTGCACTTAACCATAGAATGGAAGTAGCCAAAGCTGGGGGGGGGGGGGGGAGGGGGAGAATGAGTAAAAGACTGAAAACTCACGGCGGTGTGAGGCGGTGAAACAACCTACTAAGACTTTCGCCTAACGGTACAGCACTTTATAAATTGACCAGGAACTGTCCAAGCATAGCCTGTGTGTTAGGCCAGAACTTTGTGCGCCGGAGAATAAATAGTTGTTATATGATGTACTTACTTCGTCGGTCCTCAGCTAGCTGGTTTGGGGGGGGGGGGGGGGGGGGGGGGGGAGAAGGGGTAAACACGCATGGTACCTACAAAATGTTTGTCCACAAAGAGCGGATTCTTGTAGGCGACCAGCTTGCATCCATTGTCGCAGTGAAATCTCACCGACTTCGGCGCGCCACCCCAGAAGGCGGTACTAACTTTGAGAATGAGTCCGCACCTTTCACGGAACAAGTCTGCACATGATCATTGAATGATTATACGCCATATTACTGAATTATATTCGACCAAGCATACCAGCTGGTGGAAGGGCACACTACACTTAGACTTAAACTCTGCCTGCAGGAAAGTTTCAACGGTAGCTTAGTGTGTCTACCAAGTACCAACTTCAGACTGAGTTGGCCTGAGATCGGTTGAGCTTAAGCTTCGGCCCTCCACCAGACTCGTATACTGGCACAGAATCTTGTGATCTCGTCGCTTTGGATTATGGCACCTACATAGTACATACGTCTAATTTCTAATCATCAAAATGAGCAGCTTCTTGCGTGGCAGCATGAGAATCAATAGGTGCGCTGTCGCCGAAACGAATTGGTGTGGCCCATTCAGAAATTGTGCTGTAGACTCATTTGGTTAAAGGCGTGGGCTCATTCCGAGTTTACCCGCATGTTCGTTGTAACAAAGTTGTTCACAGCGCAGCCGAAGCCTGTTCCCACCGATCTAAATGGCAACGTAGTCAGTTGCAGCGAACGGTTTCGTTCACCTCCGTTTCTTTGCGGGCGAAAGTCAATGCAACGTAAACCCTCCAATAAGCGCCAGGGCGCTTATTATTTCAGCCTATCTCTAGGAGGGGCTCTTATTGGAGGGGGGCGCTTATTCGACGGGGGGGGGGCACTTATTAACTCGACCATCGAGAGTGCAAAAATTTCCCCAAAATCCCCAATTTCGTGTATATCTGTACCGATTTTAGACTGAAACTGCCGACCTTTCGCTCATAGTACCTGCAATTTATCGTTATGCTGTCATAGATAGCCCTATCTTGTGTCAGGAGTCGTTACAGAGCACGCATGGTAGTGTTACTACTGATGGTACTTGCTAAAGGTGGGCGCTTATTGGAGGGAGGGACGCTTATTTCGCCGCGCCTCAGCGCGGCGAGGTGTATATATACGGATGACAATGTGTGTGTGTGTGTCTGTGTGTCTGTGTGTCTGTGTGTGTTTCCGTCGCACCGAAGTAAAGTCAGTGACATATGCGGTCAAGTTGAGTCGATGTCGCTGAGTACGGATCCGATGTCCGTTTCTGTTGCTAATTTCGCATTTTCGAGATATTCGCAATTAAAATTCGAAAATGTCGAAAATCGACTTTTTCGTCTGATGCGCTAGCCGCGAAATTTCTTCAGAAATGAAAGGAGCATGGATCGCGGATAATTTGTAACACAAAATAAATTTTTGCAAATGTGGAATTTAATAGAAATACGCGATTATTTGTCAAAATTGCATAAATTGACTAAAATACAACGTCATTTATTGTCGAATGTGAATGCAGAAATGGAAAGGTCGTATGCCAATAAGGATTTGTGACATAGTTTTGCAGTTTTTAAAAATTGCAATTTCGAGATATTTACAATCAAAATACGAAAATGTCGAAAATCGACTTTTTCACCTGATGAAATAGCGGCGAAATTTCTTCAGAAATGGAAAGAGTATAGACTGCGGATAATTTGTAATGCAAGAGAATTTTTTTGCAAATATGAAATTTAATAGAAATGCGTGATTATTTTTCAAAATTCCATAAATCAACAAAATAGAACATCGTTTTTTGACGAATTTGAACGCAGAAATGGTAAGGCCGTATGCCAATAAGAATTTGTGACATAGTTTTGCAGTTTTAATAAATTCCAATTTCGAGATATTTAGAATTAAAATTTAAAAAAATGTCAAAATTGAGATTTTCGTCTGATGGCCAGAACATCTGTTTATTGATGAATGTGCTATCGGAAATAGAAATGCGTACGCTGAACACGGGAATTCGCTCGCATCAAACTTTTGGCAAGTTTTTTTGTTGGATGTGACGTTTTCACACAGGTAGGAAACATCTGATAAACGGCGTCGTATCATGCCGATAACATATAGCGAACGCGGCGATATCACTGAGCTTCAGATCAGCTGTACAGACAACCGTATCGTGGGGATAGCTGCACTTGGCATTAAGGTACACATTCTCAAGACACTTTCTCCAGATGCGGCTAACGATGTGTACAAAGTTCACTATACTGTTCACCAACATTTGACAGACACAAAGTATAGGTTGAACTTTTTACACACACAGCTTGTTTTTTTCGCCGCGCCTCAGCGCGGCGAGGTGTATATATACGGATGACAATGTGTGTGTGTGTGTGTGTTTCCGTCGCACCGAAGTAAAGTCAGTGACATATGTGGTCAAGTAGAGTCGATGTCGCTGAGTACGGATCCGATGTCCGTTTCTGTTGCTAATTTCGCATTTTCGAGATATTCGCAATTAAAATTCGAAAATGTCGAAAATCGACTTTTTCGTCTGATGCGCTAGCCGCGAAATTTCTTCTGAAATGGAAGGAGCATGGACCGCGGATAATTTGCAACACAAAAGAAATTTTTGCAAATGTGGAATTTGATAGAAATACGCGATTATTTGTCAAAATTGCATAAATTGACTAAAATACGACGTAATTTATTGACGAATGTGAATGCAGAAATGGAAAGGTCGTATGCCAATAAGAATTTGTGACATAGTTTTGCGATTTTGAAAAATTGCAATTTCGAGATATTTTAAATCAAAATATGAAAATGTCGAAAATCGACTTTTTCACCTGATGATATAGCGACGAAATTTCTACAGAAATGGAAAGAGTATAAACTGCGGAAAATTTGTAACGCAAGAGAATTTTTTGCGAATATGGAATTTAATAGAAATACGTGAATATTTCTCAAAATTCCATAAATCAACAAAATAGAACGTCGTTTTTTGACGAATTTGAACGCAGAAATGGTAAGGCCGTATGCCAATAGGAATTTGTGACATAGTCTTACAGTTTTAATTCCAATTTCGAGATATTTAGAATTAAAATTCAAAAAGTGTCAAAATCGACATTTTCGGATGGTGGCCAGAACAGCTGTTTATTGATGAATGTGCACTCCTAAACAGAAATGCGTACGCCGACGCCGAACACAGGAATTCGCTCGCACCAAACTTTTGGCAAGTTTTTTGTTGGATGTGACGTTTTCACACAGGTAGGAAACATCAGATAAACGGCGTCGTATCATGCCGATAACATATAGCGAACGCGGCGATATCACTGAGCTTCAGATCAGCTATACAGACAACCGTATCGTGGGGATAGCTGCACTTGGATTATAGAACATGTTCTCAACACACTTTCTCCAGGTGCGGCTAATGATGTGTATAGATTCACTGCACTGTTCACCAAGATTTGACAGACACAAAGTATAGGTTGAACTTTTTACACACACAGCTTGTTCAACCTCCCTCTAGGAGAGGCACTTATTGGAGGATTTATGGTACAATATTTCCGTATGGCGATGCCAGAACGCAGTCAACGAGACGGTTACCGCAAAGAGAACACTGAACCTGAAGGATATGATGCTTCACTATCTAAGCGGAGTTATGATCAGTCAAACCTGTCGGAGCCTGCAGTGTCCTTTTCCACTGTAGCACACCAGGAATGCCTTGCCTGCATAATTCGCTTTCCAATAAAGCGTCACGCACTGGGACAGCGTGCTGGTCACTGCGATGGTATGAAATTCCAGCAACAAAAACAAAATACGCAGCTCAATATTGAATGGCTCTGTTGCAGGCAATTGCAGTTCAGATTCGGCGTCAATCACCTGATGCGAGAGGCAATGGCCGTCTTTCGCTAGAAAAGGCGGCCGGCCATTGAATGACGGACCAAGCAATGGCAGTCTCCGGGCCAAGAGTGAAACTGCACACCCGGCCAAAGCAGGAGAGCAAAGTATATGTTAGAATGTCCTTTCCACTCACGGTTTGGACTAAAAACTGTGCCGACGTCGCGCCTGGTGAGTGTCAACTAAGTCACCAGTCAAGTCAAAGCTGCAGTCTGGCAGACAGCTGCACTAACTCAGACTTTTGCAATCTCGGAGTTCGACTAGGCAGAACATTATCTAGAAGGAGCAATATCAGATACACACTATCAGGAAGACAAGGACTGGTTGACGCATCAAGCGATAGCCGTCTAGACGGCAGTTGCCTGAAGAGGCCATTGCCTGTGACAGAACTACCAACTTCCCCACCCTGTGCGATTCTCATCGACTTGACGCCAGTCAGATCGTGTGTGCTTTGGCTTGTGAGAGACAGGGGACCACGTTCGAACCAGTTGGCGTTTTCATGGTCGCTGTAGTCCTGCAGAGAAGACACAACACAATATCTGCACTCTGCGAACGGTTCGATGCTCTCTGCGCCCGCCACCCCCAACAAGTTCCTTTCAACAGGTTACTGCACTTTTGCCGGAGATTCTACAGGGGGCACTCATTAGAAGGTCTTTTGTCGAAGTAGAGTTATGTCATCCAATTGAATAAAGGTGTGTGGTTAATCCAATGAAGGCTCGATCATAGACGACCAGGACTTGACGCATCAGGCGGCTGCTTTCCAGGCGAGGGGGGGCCTGACTCATCAGACGATCGTCGTCTAGACGGCAATCGCCTAACGATGGCCATCGCGTGGGGTGTGGCATATAAATAATACATGGCACCCCATCCCGCACCACCCATCCACCCCCTACACTCTCCTCCAATCTTGGAGCTTACTTCGTAACGTCCAGTGAAGTTCTCCTCCTTGTACAGATGCAGGTGGCAGTTGGGGGCGCACTCGAGAACAATGGCTCTGACCGCGGCCATTGTCGCTCGGTCGAGCCTTCGGCAGTCGATGGGATAGCCTGCAGATGACGACCCGGCGCAACCTCGATCCGCATCGTCTGACGCTTCGCACAGTGTTATCATGCTCCCGTTCTTCAGCACTACGATAGCGCACAGTTCCCACACGGGCGCTCTGCCTGAACGGTTTGTGCATACAACAATTCATTCCAATTGTTGTATAGTATGGTATAGTATCGGCCGAGAATTTTGCATTGTTGTATGGTATAGTATTGTATAACCTTCTGAAATTAATAGTTGTATAGTATGGTATAGTATGGACTCTGGATTTTCTATTGTTGTATTGTACAACAATATGAATTGTTGGTTGGCGGCAAGTTGGAAATGACCGAATAATGTCACCTAAGTGCAAGTTCTTCAGACGCGAAAATTGAGCATAGCTGTACAATACAGTGCAAAATCAACCTCCAATCGGGCCAAACCACCACAGAAACACAGGATTTGTGACCATACTTGAGTTTTGGAAGCCGTCCATGCGTAATTTTGATGCATTCAACTCTGCAATTTTATACAACAATGCATTGTTGTATAGGATCGAATTGTTGTATAGTATGTTATAGTGCCAAATCTGGCATCAATTGTTGTATAGTATAGTATTGTACAACAAATGCCCAAGGAATTGTAGCATAGTATAGTATGCTATACTATAACATACTATACAACAATGCATTGTGGTATTGTATGAAACGCTGGTTTGTAGTACCCACATAGCTATTTATGATCTGCAAATTCAAATATCCTGCCTTTCTCGATGACTCGAATAGACTTGAACGACCCCTCCACTTCGAAAAGGTTGCTGGCATTGTGCTGCAGCACCTGAACAAAAACATTGACAAGCAGCGTGAATGGGCCAAAAGAAGGGTGGCCATGTCACCAACAAGCAGGTGTAAACGGATCTGTCACTGCGCCCTGCAACCGACCAACAAAGGATCCTCGAAGTATGGCAGTGCGAACAGGTGCACTTCGCAGCGCGGCGCGCAGTCGACAGAGATCCCCTTGGTGTTGGCCATCCAGGGGCCGATGTCCCACGTGCAATCGGGTTTAGTGGCAGCCTGACTTTGACGGTGCGCGCTGTAGACGCACTCGTCCCAGGGATACTCGACGCACATCATCACCCAGTCCCCATCCAGTGTGTGCCGATCGAACAACCGGAAGCAGGGGCCGGTTTTCTGCAGCTCTGAAACAGTGCTGTAAGTGAACTTGTGCCATTTTGACAGTCATCATAGTTTGGGTAGACTTGATGCTCTATTTATGACAGATGTGAAGGCGCACTTTTTGACCAACATGTTTTACAAACACGAACAATCGTGACAAACGAATTGTCGTTGCAAGGTCAAATCTCGTCTATAAGTCAAAAACATACATACCAATAGTTTCAACAACAGACGAGGTTGAGCCCCACGACTCCAGCCAATGGCCGTGGTCGCAGTACAGCATAACTGCATAGCCCATTCTCAGGGAAGGTTCACGCCCTTCATGCGCGTATTTGAGTTTGAAGGAACTTTGAACGTGTTTGCTTTCCACTCCGGCGATAGTTCCAGCGGGAAGGAATCCCGATGTCGATTGGGATTGACTGTAGTCGATCTGTGCGTCAGTTGCTCCAAGGCCACTTATAGGGAGAAGGTTGCAACATGGAAGCGCATTCTCGCCACACTCGTCTAGAAGACAACAACGAAATAAAGCCAGTCAACTTAGTGTGTTGGTGCTGTGTGTGTGTGTGCTTTTACTTGCTGTGGTGCTCTATTTCAGATGGGAAGTTATGTGTGCTGATGTGTTTGGGCTGGTCAATCACGAGTTGTGTGCTTAGGACTTCGGGTCGAGAGTTGTAATCGAAGACGGTCAGTTTTGTGTTTTGTGGGTTTGATCGCCATATGCAGGTTTGAGGTTGTTCGTTTGGAGACTGTGCCCAGGAGTTGCCAAAAGGCAGTCATATTTATGTGTAGATTTAGCATCAGTGTGTGTAGATGATAGGCTTTGTAAGCCACGATTTGGGGGTCTGAGGTCAAGTGGTGTGGCTTGCTGGTTGTGGGATTGTCGCAGGTTGAGAAGTTGACGGTTTAGCGGTTGTACATTGGTAAGGAGGTTATGAGCTGTTGCTGTAGTGCTTGTTGCGGAATGTTGGGTTGCAGAGTTGTCAATAGAGTTTGTGGACCTGCAAACTTGATTAGGCCGTAACTTAAAAGGGTTTTGAAACTAGTGTATGAAAGAGTTGCGGTTGTAGGGAGATTGTAGAGTTAAAATCTGTCAATAGCATTGGGGCACCGCAAAGCGCCAGCATAACTCACCATAGCAGACAACCCGTTCAACTGGTGTTCCATTAAAACGCACGTGGCCAAATTTCCTAAACTCCGGAGTGAGACCAGAGGCTGCCTTTCTGTAGCACTCCAACCGTCCCACCATGCGGCTGTAGCCCGTGGGAATCAGAATGTCAAAATTGTTGCGAGGCTGCACCGCAAGTTGATAGCCATTCTGGCATGACAAGTCAACGTGCTTGCCGCCTTTTGACACAGTGATGTTTGATTCACCAATTACTTGCGTTTTTATGTGTTCCATGGCGCATAAAGTGAGCTCGGTTTCTGAAAAGTGTATGTTGTGAACTACCATCTACTATTCCCAATACAAATCACACAGCACAGCAATTTCCCTCATCTCTATTGTTTGTTCCAACATACTAATGCTCCACTCACACTCACCTTCTTTCACAATAAATAGAGACTTCATCTTAGTGAGTGAATTCTGCTTTGTAGCAGATACAGTCTTCTGCCGAAAAATCTGCAAAGTCGAGGCTTAGAATTCGTTTGTTGATGTTTTCAACACTTATTGGAAACGAAATTTAAAAATACCCTTTTTCGACCGGTCCTTCCTCGTTTTTGAAACATTATGACTTTGCAGAATGGTGCACAAGGAATTCTAAGCGACTTTGTTTTGCCGTTCCAGGCCCCAGCTGCTGTGTCGGCGCAGTCGAAATTTTGCAATCCCATGGTTTTGCATTGTGTGTCTCCTTCCCATGGCTGGGCTGGCTTGTTGCAAACCATGACGCTTTTGCCCTTCAAGTTTTCCTTCATGTGTACAATGGCACAGATATCAACCTCTGCAAATAAGCAACTTATTGAAATCCACTGGCGGTCACAGTTGCAATAGAGTGGGTTACCATTGTATATTCGAAGAGACTTGATGGTCTTGTTGACGTTCATGGCAGATTTGGACTGGTTCATCCAGGTAATCTGCTGAAACGTGCGCAATACACATTCACCCGTTCTGTGAAACTCACTCGCTTGCCATCCAAATCAAATGAGTGTACTGTGTAGGATGTACCTCTTCTGAAATTTCTTCATCAAATTCCCTCTTTTCGTAGAGAAGAACTCTGCACGATCCATGACAGTGCAGCTTCACGGATCGGAATGTCCCTTCTATCGCACTGCAGGGCATTCCGTCTTCATCGTCCCCACTGTAGCCCTTGCATTCTTCGTCATCTTTGCTGTTGCAAAAGACGCGCCACTTGCCCACAAAACCCTCCTTCTCATACAGGGTGGCGCAAGGCGATCGCACACTAGTGGCTGAAGACAGAGAGCATCAGGTAAGATGCCATGAATCCTCCAACGAGCGACCCCTCTCAGATAAGTGATTCTCCTAGAGAAGGTTGAGAAAATAGGCGCCAAGCCCCCCCCCCCCTCCACCCCCCCCCCTCCTTTGTTAATTCCAGCACTTGAGGGTGTGGGGGGGGGGGACAGTGCAGCTTGGTAAATCCAAAACTGGGTAAGCAAAACCTCGCATGGCCATATTGAGATAAAATGCAAAACACTTGGGTTACCATCGCTACTGTGTCCACAGGACGACTTGCTCGGACGCTTCCATATTTCACCATTGCAAATTTAGTATTTCTGTTAGTCTTACACACTTACACTTTTTTCGCCCGGCCTCAGCCGGGCGAACCCCTACGAGAGCTTTGCGTCCGTGCGTGCGTGCGTCCGTGCGTTACGCTCTCAGATCTCGGCGTCGGTAAGTTGTAGGAAGGAGATCTTGGGCTCTACGGAAAGGTCTTGACTCACTGATCATTCAGCTAAGAGACTTCGAAATTCAAAACTTTGAATTGCGCGCGCTACAGTAACCCGAAGGTTCAAACTGAAAACGGCTCTAACTCGGTCGTCTTACGTCGTAGAGCGGCGCGCGATAGGTCAACTAAAAGGTCTCGACGTGCGCTTTCGTTTAGCGTTAAAAGTTTTCTTAATTACGCAAACACGCAACACGAAAAGCGACATTATCGCGTTTTTAACGCAGAAATCGCTCTAACTCGCTCAGCGTGCGTCGTACGGAGACGATCTTGGGTTGGTTGGATAGCTCTCGACTCACTGATCATTTGTTCTTCTATTGGTTGAAACTCAAAAGTTTGAATTTCGGGAGCTACAGTAACCCAAAGGTTCAAAACGCAAAACTTATCTAACTCTCTCGTCTTCCGTCATAGAGAGACGATCTTGAGTTCTTTGAACAGGTTTCGGCGCACTGATAATTTCGTTAAGAGAAGTCGAAATTCAAAAGTTTGAATTGCGCGCGCTACAGTAACATGAAGGTCCAAAACGCAAAACGGCTCTAACACGCTCGTCTTACGTCGTAGAGCGGCGTGCTATAGGTCAACTAAAAGGTCTCGACGTGCTCTTTCACTTGGCGTGAAAATTTTGTTAATTACGCAAACACGCACCACGAAAAGCGACATTCTCGCGCTTTTAGCGTAGAAATCGCTCTAACTCGCTCAGCGTGCGTCGTATAGAGACGATCTTGAGTTGCTGGATAGCTCTTGACTCACTGATCAGTTGTTCTTCTATTGGTCGAAACTCAAAAGTTTGAATATCGCGAGCTACAGTAGTCAGTAACCCAAAAGTTCAAAACGCAAAACTTCTCTAACTCGCTCGTCTTACGTTGTAGAGCGGCATTCGTTCGACCGTTTGAAAGCTTACGTTTAGGCAGTTGTTGAACGGTCATTCCTAAAGAAATACTTTTGTTTTTTTAAACCCTTGTCTTACGAACAACTTTGTTTGCTAAAGAAATTAATCCCGGGCGATCCCAATGTTGCCCTGCAACAACCACTCAGAAATGCGTGTGTCTTGCTCAAAAAATTAATCCCGGGCGATTCTAATGTTGCCCTGCAAGAACCCCTCAGAAAGGAGCGTGTCAGAAGTAGCGCATGAATAGTGGACTCCGGGCGGGCGCGCGTCATATCGGAAAGGCTTCGAAATACTTCACAAAAGTATCCACTCTTTTACTCTTCCACTTTAAAACACTCACAAACCACTCTGTATTAATAAAACAACTCAACTTTTTTAAAACAGCTTGTTTCTTCTTATGAAACAGAGAGGTCAAATTACTTAACCACAGCTCATCTATAAGGTAGGTACCTAGGTAATTGATTTGACGTGCTTGCTAGTTCCTACTGGATTCTGGCATGCCACAAGAGTGCGTTTTCAGTTGCTGCCCTTAACAGCATTGTATTTGCGGACAACCGATACACTTACTCGCAACGACCTTCAACGATCCTGGTGTATCGAAGCGTTGTTCGCCCACATCTGGCCGCTCGCCACTTGCTGGCATATGAGCAAATTCGCTAGCGAACAGCTGTAGCAACAATGACAGCCAAATTGCTACATGCCTTGCCGACTTCCTATATACGGTGCTCTACAATGCTCTAGTGCATACTTGCGTAACTGGTGCTCACAACAACCACGACGTCTCGCACTAAAGTCTGTTCAAGAAAGGCAGAGACTGAAGGTTATTTGAGTCTGCAGACTTAGTGCTTCGGGAAACCCAAATGATTAATGCATCTTTGGATACCCCTGTCAGAGTGTGTTGGCGCGGTGCGTGTTTTGCCATAATCACGCAACACGCACTGGTTTGGGGCGCACATAAAAAATTCGAGGTTTTGTACAGGGTGGGCGATTTTGATAATTTTTACACCAGTTATACCCCAAGGTGTCCTGATACCACGTCTCAAATTTCAGCAAAATCGGTTCACCACAGCGTTAGTTATGGCCTGCCGCGTACACCCTAATTTGGCCCAAAATGGCCAAAATCGCCGAAATCGGCCAAAAAGGGTGCACTTTTTTAATAACTCAGGAAAGAAGCGGCCAAATTTCTTCAAACTTTCTGTGTGTTAACAAGAATCAATTGTCTACACAATGGAACAAACCCCATCTTATTCGGTTGCGGCACGCTCGAACGCGACTTAATCAAAGAGACCCTACTTTTGGCCGAAACGACGCTTTTCAGCTCGATTGCGCATCGAGGCCGTCCAGCTGGCCGAAAAGCGTCGTTTTGGCCAAAAGTAGGGTCTCTTTGATTGAGTCGCGTTCGAGCGCGCCGCAACCGAATAAGATGGGGTTTGTTCCATTGTGTAGACAATTGATTCTAGTTAACACACAGAAAGTTTGAAGAAATTTGGCCGCTTCTTTCTTGAGTTATTAAAAAAGTGCACCCTTTTTGGCCGATTTCGGCGATTTTGGCCATTTTGGGCCAAAGTAGGGTGTACGCGGCAGGCCATAACTAACGCTGTGGTGAACCGATATTGCTGAAATTTGAAATGTGATATCAGGACACCTTGGGGTATAACTGGTGTAAAAATTATCAAAATCGCCCACTCTGTACAAAACCTCGAATTTTTCATGTGCGCCCCAAATCAGTGCGTGTTGCGTGATTATGGCAAAACACGCACCGCGCCAACACACTCCGACAGGGGTATCCAACGATGCATAAATCATTTGGGCTTCCCGAAGCACTAAGTCTGCAGACTCAAATAACCTTCAGTCTCTGCCTTTCTTGAACAGACTATAGCAATCTATTGGTTATTTTCATTGAATAAATCTGGCCTTGCGAGACTCAGGTTTGTTGGTCACATCTGCCAGCTGCCTGCAAGCTCGCTGCACGCATTCACTGCATCAGTCTCTTTAATTAAAGGAGTTTTCTTCTATTGAAACACGGTTTAATTCTCTCTACCTGGGCATTTCCTCGGTAGAATTGCTCTGCGTATGAATAAAGCTGGCAGTTCGGGGAGCAATAAAGTGATAGAATCTTGATATGGGCCAACAATTCTTCCATTTGCTTCCGGTCCTTACTCAACATGGCAAAGTGCACATTCGATATATTTGATATTGTGACCGAAGAACCCTCATCGCTGTACTCGTATGCGATCAGATTCTCCGTGTGAGAATCGTTGGCAGTGGCTAAAACGGTGCGAATTGCGGACTTTGCGCATGCTCAAGTGAATCTAATTTGCTCTTTGTGGTCAAGCTGATGTGTGAGCATAGAGATTGAAACTAGGTAGTTCGATATAGAAAATACGATAACTGAGTTGAAACTGGAATGGCCATCCATATTTAAACCGAAACTGAAACTGAGACTCCACCAACAGCTTCAGTATTAGTGCTATAGTGAATCTAGCTTAGCACACACTATGTACCTACTGAAGTCAGTTTTGGTCTCAATTTTAGTACTCAATGCGTTTCTTGGTTTATATAAGACTGATTTAGGCGTATTGTTTGTTGACGATGGCGAAATGGCTCAAAACGCACCTCATGATTAACAGCGTGTCGAAAAAAATTGCATGAACGCTCCACTTCCGCGAGCGTCATAATACTTTTAAACTCAGTTTTAATAAATGGAACTAGCGCCCTGGGCGCGCACCTTCGGCGCGCGCGGAGAAAAGCCCTGCGCGGACTCGCTTCGCTCGCCCGCTCCAGGCTTTTCGTCTCGCTCGGCGCTGCGCGCCTCGCTCGACAGCCGCCGCCTAACCATTACTCTGTTAATCTGTTTTACATTGATATGTAAGAAACTTACAAATTTGAAATTTCTCACTACCGTACACTTCTATGCGTCTATACTGCGCACGTGCAGTCTCGCTCTGTTGCCTTATCTGGCTGTCATATCAGCTTACTTGCGCGCCGTGCCAAGCAGGCTCCACCGTCTAGAGCGAAATTCAAAAATTTGAATTCTCTCACTTACAGTATACTGTGCAGCGTCGTGGCTGGGTGCGTGAAGTTGCACATTGCCCACCCTACACACCCTGCATACCAACCGCTTCGCCCGCCTTTCCAAGGAGGCTCCACTGTCTTGAGCGAAATTCAAAAATTTAAATTTTCTCGCCTACCGTAGCCTTTCCCGCGTAACGGACCAGTTTTGGCTCGCCTCCGGCCCAGGCCCAAGGCAGCGCCCCATAGCTGGGATCGGTCCGCCGGGCCAGTCGGGCGGGCTGATTGGGGCCGACAGACAGACAAACAGACAGACAGACAACCAGGGATTAAGGGGTAGAACTGAAACAAGGAAGAAATCTTTATTGTAGGTACTGATACTGATACAGAGACGGAACCTTAATGAGTTAATATGGTCACCCCTGAAACCAGACGATTCAACATCTCACGACTACAAACTGATTACTGATTGTTATTTCAACCAACTGACTACATTCTACTGTACGCAAGCAGCGCAAAGGATCATTGCTCACCAATGTCATAAATGCGCATTGACCGTATGATATGTTTCTCGTTGAGCAATCGTGGCATGTCTTCTCTGATGAGCTACAAATAAACGAAGCTCGCGAATCAACGACCGGCGTCTCAATATCCAATAAATTGTGTTCAAATTACGTCCAAACAACCACTACTGTTGGCACACGACACTAGCCTGACATTGGCACAGTAAACAAGCTGTGTGTGTAAAAAGTTCAACCTATACTTTGTGTCTGTCAAATTTTGGTGAACAGTATAGTGAACTTTGTACACATCGTCAGCCGCATCTGGAGAAAGTGTCTTGAGAATGTGTACCTTAATGCCAAGTGCAGCTATCCCCACGATACGGTTGTCTGTACAGCTGATCTGAAGCTCAGTGATATCGCCGCGTTCGCTATATGTTATCGGCATGATACGACGCCGTTTATGTGATGTTTCCTACCTGTGTGAAAACGTCACATCCAACAAAAAAACTTGCCAAAAGTTTGGTGCGAGCGAATTCCTGTGTTCAGCTTACGCATTTCTGTTTCCGAGTGCACATTCTTCAACAAACAGCTGTTCTGGCCATCAGACTAAAATCTCGATTTTGACATTTTTTTAACTTTTAATTCTAAATATCTCGAAATTGAAATTTATTAAAACTGTAAAACTATGTCACAAATACTTATTGGCATACGGCCTTACCATTTCTGCGTTCAAATTCGTCAAAAAACGACGATCTATTTTGTTGATTTTATGCAATTTTGAAAAATAATCATGTATTTCTATTAAATTCCATATTTGCTAAAAATTTCTCTTGCGTTACAAATTATCCGCAGTCTATACTCTTTCCATTTCTGAAGAAATTTCGCCGCTATATCATCAGGTGAATAAGTCGATTTTCGACACTTCCATATTTTGATTAAAAATATCTCGAAATTACAATTTTTACAAACTGCAAAACTATATCACAAGTCCTTATTGGCATACGGCCTTTCCATTTCTGCATTCACATTCGTCAATAAATGACGTTGTATTTTAGTCAATTTATGCAATTTTGACAAATAATCGCGTATTTCTATTAAATTCCACATTTGCAAAAAATTTATTTTGTGTTACAAATTATCCGCGGTCCATGCTCCTTCCATTTCTGAAGAAATTTCGCATCTAGCGCATCAGACGAAAAAGTCGATTTTCGACATTTTCGAATTTTAATTGCGAATATCTCGAAAATGCGAAATTTGCAACAGAAACGGACATCGGATCCGTACTCAGCGACATCGACTCTACTTGACCACATATGTCACTGACTTTACTTCGGTGCGACGGAAACACAGACAGACACACACACACACACACACACACACACACACACACACACACACACACACACACACACACACACACACACACACACACACACACACACACACACACACACACACACACACACACACACACACACACACACACACACACACACACACACACACACACACACACACGCACGCACGCACGCACGCACGCACGCACGCACGCACGCACGCACGCACGCACGCACGCACGCACGCACGCACACACACACACACACACACACACACACACACACACACACACACACACACACACACACACACACACACACACACACACACACACACACACACACACACACACACACACACACACACACACACACACACACACACACACACACACACACACACACACACACACACACACACACACACACACACACACACACACACACACACACACACACACACACACACACACACACACACACACACACACACACACACACACACACACACACACACACACACACACACACACACACACACACACACACACACACACACACACACACACACACACACACACACACACACACACACACACACACACACACACACACACATCACACTCACATACACACACACACAGCACACGCGAGCACACACACATGCGTGTGCTCGCCCTCACAACCCACAAAGATGGGGTCGAGCCAGTTCCTCTGTCGAAAGAGCTGCACCTCGCAACTCGGCTGGCATTCTACGCGAATCGACTTGACAGCCGAGGAAGCGTCGCTCGGAAGAATTTTGGTGACTTCCAAGAATACAAACCCTCCTCCCGCCCCCCCCTCCCCCAAATCTCAGCCGCTCTGTGCACTGTACTGCTTCACAAACTTCACAGCCCACTGCCTTGGAAGTGATAAGCCGAGTCCTATGATGGTCATTCACGCGAGGATGTAAAAGCAAAATTGTATGTCGAACTTTATGAGCTCTCAGTCTCCTCAGTCTCGTATCCCGTTGAACCCTTTTACTGCGATAGCATGCCTGTGTGTAAAAGCAAATTGGACATAGGAAACTTTGACCTTCAACGGACACTGTACATACTCCACGGAGGCAGGAGTAGGGGTGGATGGGCTGAGTTGGTGGAGGTTGAAATTGTTTGGTGCTTGGCGGTGGGGGGGGGGGGGGGGGAGCGGGGGGGGTGGGGGGGGGGGTGGCGTTGGGTTCTTCCATGCGACGCTTTCCAAGTCGCTCTTGACGAACTCCAGCGCGTGGCAGGGCAGCGTGTCGGTGGCCCACTCTTCGTCTTCTGACTCCATTTGACACGGCGTCTCTTCGTCGAAACAGAAGCGAGTAGATTTGCCCTCGTAGTTGTTCTGAGAAAACACCACTATGCAGCGCTTGTAGTAAGTCAGTGGTCCGTCGCACGCGACTGCGACGACGAGACAAAAGATGACCAATGGGACTTTCATGATTGGGAGATTAGAGACGCGATATAGACGATTGCGAATGTTCGGACACGTTTATTCTGCTGTTTATGGAACTAGCGGCTGCGTTACGATAGCGACAGACTAATTAGCTGCAGAAGCAGATTGCATTAGTCCGTGCATCGCTTGCATTTGCTCAAAAGCTCCCAAGACAAGAATGGAAACACTGCAGGTATGTTGGTAACCGCTGGTATGAATACATGCATTTATGATAACCTACAGACATCGGACTCCAAAAAGCTGTCCCCGCCCTTTTTTCGCCGCGCCTCAGCGCGGCGAGGTGTATATATACGGATGACAATGTCTGTCTGTGTGTCTGTGTGTCTGTGTGTCTGTGTGTCTGTGTGTCTGTGTGTGTGTCCGTCGCACAAAAGTAAGACATGAGGCATATGTGGTCAAGTAGAGTCGATGTCGCTGAGTACGGATCCGATGTCCGTTTCTGTTGCTAATTTCGCATTTTCGAGATATTCGCAATTAAAATTCGAAAATGTCGAAAATCGACTTTTTCGTCTGATGCGCTAGCCGCGAAATTTCTTCAGAAATGGAAGGAGCATGGACCGCGGAAAATTTGTAACACAAAAGAAATTTTTTGCAAATGTGGAATTTAATAGAAATACGCGATTAGATGTCCAAATTGCATAAATTGACTAAAATACAACGTCATTTATTGACGAATGTGAATGCAGAAATGGAAAGGTCGTATGCCAATAAGGATTTGTGACATAGTTTTGCAGTTTTTAAAAATTGCAATTTCGAGATATTTTTAATCAAAATATGGAAATGCCCAAAATCGACTTTTTCACCTGATGATATAGCGGCGAAATTTCTTCAGAAATGGAAAGAGTATAGACTGCGGATAATTTGTAGCGCAAGAGAAATTTTTTGCACGTATGGAATTTAATAGAATACGTGATTATTTTTCAAAATTCCGTAAGTCAACAAAATATAACGTCGTTTTTTGTTGAATTTGAACGCAGAAATGGTAAGGCCGTATGCCAATAAGAATTTGTGACATAGTTATACAGTTTTAATAAATTCCAATTTCGAGATATTAAGAATTAAAATTTTAAAAAATGTCAAAATCGAGATTTTCGTCTGATGGCCAGAACAGCTGTTTATTGATGAATGTGCACTCGGAAACAGAAATGCGTACGCTGTCGTATCATGCCGATAACATATAGCGAACGCGGCGATATCACTGAGCTTCAGATCAGCTGTACAGACAACCGTATCGTGGAGATAGCTGCACTTGGCATTAAGGTACACATTCTCAAGACACTTTCTCCAGATGCGGCTAACGATGTGTACAAAGTTCACTATACTGTTCACCAAAATTTGACAGACACAAAGTATAGGTTGAACTTTTTACACACACAGCTTGTTTCGCCGCGCCTCAGCGCGGCGAGGTGTATATATACGGTTGACAATGTGTGTGCGTGTGTGTGTGTCTGTGTGTCTGTGTGTCTGTGTGTCCGTGCCACCGAAGTAAGATATGTGGCATATGTGGTCAATTAGAGTCAAGGTCGCTGAGTATGGATCCAATGTCCGTTTCTGTTGCTAATTTCGCATTTTCGAGATATTCACAATTAAAATCCAAAAATGTCGAAAATCGACTTTCTCACCTGATGAGCTAGACGCGAAATTTTTTCAGAAATGGAAAGCGCACGGACCGCTGATAGTTTGTAACACAAAAGGAATTTTTTGTCAACGTGGAATTTGATAGAAGTACGCAATTGTTTGTCGAAATTTCATAAATTGACAAAAATAGAACGTCATTTATTGACGAATGTGAATGCAGAATCTGAAAGGTCGTAAGCCAATAAAAATTTGTGACATAGTTTTTCAGTTTTGAAACAGTGCAATTTGGAGATATTTACAATTAAAATATGAAAATGTCGAAAATCGACTTTTTCGCCTCATGAGCTAGCGGCAAAATTTCTTCAGAAATGGAAAAAGCATAGGCCGCGGACAATTCGTAATACAAAAGAAATTTTTTTAAAATGTGTTTTTTCGTAGATATACGCAATTGTTTGTCGAAATTTCAGAAACTGAAAGGTTGTAAGCCAATAAGAATTTATGACATAGTTTTTCAGTTTAGAAATATTGCAATTTAGAGATATTTACAATTAAAATTTAAAAATGTCGAAAATCGACTTTATCGCCTGGTGGACTAGCGGCGAAATTTCTTTAGAAATGGAAATAGCATAGACCGCGGATAATTTGTAACACAAACAAAATTGTTTGCAATTGTGGAATTTTATAGAAATGCGCCACAATTTGCCAAAATTCTACAAATTGACAAAAGCGTCATAACGTAGAAATACGTACACCAAACGAAATTCCTGATAGGAAACGACTGCACCAAACAGTTGGCAAATTTTTTTGTTCGATGTGGTGTATTCCCAAGGGTATAAAACTTCAGATGAACGGCGTCGTATCATGCCGGTACCATATAGCGAACGCGGCGATATCACTGAGCTTTAGATCAGTTGTACAGACAACCGTATCGTGGTAATAGCTGCACTTGAATTGTGGTACGCGTTTTCAAGATACCTTCTCTAGATACGGCTAATTATGCGAATGAAATTTACTATACTGTTCACCAAGATTTCACAGACACAAAGTATAGGTTGAACTTTTTACACACACAGCTTGTCTCCGGACGTACTTGACTTAGGGTTTCTGAATTGATTGATGGATGTGGTGTGCGTTTTCGGGCAGTAGTGAAGGTGTGGCGTAAATCTTTGGCGTGTTGCGTGCTTCACAGTAGCCCACACTATTCAGATTCACACGCTATTTACGACAGACATAACAACTTCACTTCCACATTATTCTAATGCAGTTTCCTAACCCACCGCGAGAGCTGTCCAAGCATTGTTTACAGTTCGCCAGGGTTTATGAGGGAGTTGAATTTCACCTCCTGCGAAGATAGTGGCTGTCGCAAAATAGGACGACACCCACACAAGTGCACCGTCAAAACAGTCTCTAGTTTCGCAGAACACAAATCGCCGCTTAGTCGCTCGCTTCATATGAAACAACTTTTGGAAGCGCAGAGGCAATCGCCCAGCTATATGCTAGTGTCATGAATATGTATGTACTTCCCTGAGCAACAAACGTAGGCATATATACAAGCTGTTTCTTGGCACAACTAAGGCAGGTTGAGTACATATTGACCACGGAGTTACTAGGGACCTATTTAACTAATCTTGTCTGCACGTTTTTCCACCAAAACTGGGCGATTATCTTGTCAAGCTGAGGCGTTTGAACCATGCTGAACGTGTGCAAGACTTTACTCGTTCTTCTTTGCCTCGCGGTGTGCGAAGGACGACGAAAAGGCACGATTGAACCTACATGAAGCTTTTGCTTTGTGCACGCAATACCTATGTATATTTTATCTGTTGATGTAAATCGAATTAAAAATCTAGCGTTTTCGCCTCTTTTGATACTTTCTGTCTGAATTCGCTGATTATTATCTAGGTTTCCCTCTAAATGGGGTCAGATTTACCAACAAGCCGGTATGCGCATGAAAACATGCTGCCTTGTGATTGCTGTCACAGAATACTCTTCCCATTACCTATATTGTCGATTCAGATGGAATTTACATAGTCGGCGGATACAATACCGTCAACGGCTCAGCCGAACCGCTGGGCACCATCACCATCTTTGACCCAATCGCTGGAACCACTGAGGTCTCTCCCATTCGACTCACCAGGGGAAGAATGGACCACACGGTTGGTATGTAAGCGAGGGACGTACAGCGTGCACATAAGCGCGACAGGGGATTTCGCAAAAGTTAATGGCAAAGTAAAATATAAGTTAAATTCATGCATTTTCTTGCGCCCTATTTATCGAAATTTTCATAGAGAAGCATCAAACGCCTTTCCCCTCTCGTTGTGCCAAAGCTGTTCTAATAGAACGACACCTTCGATTAGACTAACACTTCTAAGCCAATAGACCCACACGTCTGTCGGTCGTCAGACCGACACTTCGATTATTTGACACACCAACAGATCACTTCATTCATTCTGACTGACGCTTTCAATACACCGCTGTGCCGACACTGTGGCCTCACACTGAAGTTATATAGGCTGTCGGTCTATCAGAACAAATACGGTATTTCGGGGGGGGGGGGGGTGGTGAGGGTGTGGGTGACATGGCGCTGTCTGCACAAGCCCCCCCCCACCCCCCATATGCATGTGCATCCATTCCTAGGATGACGCTTAGCACTTTAACAGTGATTTAGGCGGGCAGATACGGCGATCAACTAATCGTGACAGGAGGACGCTCGCTGTGCCCCAGCTGTAGAAGTGGAATGACCAAACCGGAATTTTCCGAGATTATCGATTTGAAGAACGGCAGTGTCACACGCGCGCCGAACACCAACACCTTAAGATGGAAATCGATCTCGGCTGTACACGGTCGGTGCACTTGTCGAATCCAATTGTACAGTATATAAAGCACGCGTGCCTAGTGGTGGACGTCATTTCAAGCATCATGCAGACTGGGTAGAATCTTACAATTCAATACGCTCAGGTAAATTCATAGTTATAAAAAATTGTGCAGCATTGCCTTGGAAAGGAGATCAATTGCGTGCTGTGTGTACGTCTGCAGGCAACTTGCCTGTGATCAAGAAATTTGAACATACCAACACTGCCATGCCTGGACGCGTGTGCGGCGTTATGAGGTGCGTGTCAGAATTTGGTCACGTATTCTAACATGACTCAGAATTGACCACAAACATGTACCACAAACTTTGACAGATGGGAAGTTCTTCGTCTGCGGCATGTTCGACAACGGCAGCCCTAGAAGTTATCCAGAGATGAGCTGTGAGGCGTATAACTTTGCCACCAACCAATGGGAGGAGGTGACTGCGTTTCGTGCGCAATGTTCATTGGCATAGATTGGTTGACGACTTCGCGCTGCTATTGCAGTGGATTGCTGTACAGTACATATACATTGGAGGACATGAAAAAACCCTTTTTTCGCCCGGCCTCAGCCGGGCGAACCCCTACGAGAGCTTTTCGTGCGTTCGTCCGTCCGTCCGTCCGTCCGTCCGTCACGCTCTCAGATCTCGGCGTTGGTAAGTCGTAGGAAGGAGATCTTGGGCTTTATGGATAGGTCTCGACTCACTGATCATTCAGCTAAGAGACTTCGAAATTCAAAAGTTTGAATTGCGCGCGCTACAGTAACCCGAAGCTTCAAACTAAAAATGGCTCTAACTCGCTCGTCTTACGTCGTAGAGCAGCGTGCGATAGGTCAACTAACAGCTGTCAACGTGGTCTTTCGTTTGGCATTAAAAGTTTTCTTAATTACGCAAGCACGCAACACGAAAAGCGACATTCTCGCGTTTTTAAGGCAGAAATCGCTCTAACTCGCTCAGCGTGCGTCGTTGGGAGATAATCTTTGGTTGGTTGGATAGCTCTCGACTCACTGATCATTTGTTCTTCTATTGGTCGAAACTCAAAAGTTTGAATTTCGGGAGCTACAGTAACCCAAAAGTTTAAAACGCGAAACTTATCTAACTCGCTCGTCTTCCGTCATAGAGAGACGATCTTGAGTTCGTTGAATAGGTTACGGCACACTGATAATTCCGTTGAGAGAACTCGAAATTCAAAAGTTTGAATTGCGCGCGCTACAGTAACCCGAGGGTCCAAAACGCAAAACGGCTCTAACACGCTCGTCTTACCGTCGTAGAGCGGCGTGCGATAGGTCAACTAAAAGGTCTAGACGTGCTCTTTCACTTGGCGTAAAAAATTTGTTGATTACGCAAACACGCACCACGGAAAGCAACACACTCGCGTTTTTGGCATAGAAATCGCTCTAACTCGCTCAGCGTGCGTCGTAGAGAGACGATCTTGAGTTGCTGGATAGCTCTTGACTCATTGATCATTTGTTCTTCTATTGGTCAAAACTCAAAAGTTTGAATATCGCGAGCTACAGTAACCCAAAAGTTCCAAACACAAAACTTCTCTAACTCGCTCGTCTTCCTTCGTAGAGAGACGATCTTGAGTTTGTTGAATAGGTTTCGGCACACTGATCAATCCGTTAAGAGAAGTCGAGATTCAAAGTTTGAATTTCGCGAACTACAGTAACTCAGAGGTTCAAACAGTAAATCGGCCCTAACTCGCTCATCTTACATTGTAGAGCGGCATTCGTTCGACCGTTTGAAAGCTTACGTTGAGGCAGTTGTTGAACGGTCATTCCCAAAGAAAAATTTTGTTTTTTTAAACCCTTGTCTTACGAACAACTGTGTCTGCTAAAAAAATTAATCCCGGGCGATCCCAATGTTGCCTTGCAACAACCGCTCAGAAATGCGTGTCTTGCTCAAAGAATTAATCCCGGGCGATTCCAATGTTGCCCTGCAAGAACCCCTCAGAAAGGAGCGTGTCAGAAGTAGCGCATGAATAGTGGACTCTCGGCGGGCGCGCGCCATATCGGAAAGGCTTCGAAATACTTTACAACGGTATCCACTCTTTTACTCTTCGACTTTAAAACACTCACAAACCACTCTGTATTAATAAAACAACTCAACTTTTTTAAAACAGCTTGTTGGGAAGTTCGTCCGCAGAGAATTGGTTTGCTAGAGCTCTCAAAATTACACTAATTCCAAGATGTTCTCAAAACTTTGTCAGAAATGGAAATGTTGCGGTGAATCACAGTCTAAACCACAATACATAGACGCATTCTGTTTCTGACACGATAGGTCCCTACAATGCCGGGAGACAGCGACCTTCGAATTCTGGCGTCCGTCGGAAACGACTTGATTTTGCTCAGTACCGAAGACCGCCACGCTTGGAAGCTGGCCAACAATGGTTCTGGTCTACAATGGTCGGCTTTAAACGATGTGCCTTGGGCGGTTGGTTGCTTGCGCGATGGTATTTTCCTTTTGTATGTTGCGGGCCGGCGGGATGGGGGACTGGAGTGGAACAAAGGGGTTGTATTATCGTGGAAGAGTAGGCTTATTCTCTCGAGCTTAGACCAATGAATTCCGCGCGCAAAGAGATACCTCAAGCCCAATCACCCCTCTCCCTCTCCAATTGAGGATGAAGCTACCCTGTCAGAGACTCTCTTCACCACTTAAAATTTGATACCATAAAGCATGCTGTGGCTTATTAGAGGATTAACGGTAAACCTTCCACAGCCCTATCTGGCCAATAGCCAACCAGTTCCTTCCTTACTGATGTTGCAGTTTCGAGACACGGCCGCGGCCGTCTACAAAGGTCGTCTGCACCTCTGTGGCGGATGGATGCATCCGGCCAACGAGACGAGCTTTGGCGTGTCCAATAAGTGCTTCCGCCACGACCCGGAGACCGACACTTGGGACGGATTGGTCAAAAGGGAGCGCTTCTCACGATACTGGCGCGCAAAAGAAACCTCAAGAGCTATTTTGCAACGCAGCCTTGCGAAACTCGCAGCGCTTGTCGTGAGACGTGTGAGGGAGGTAGACGGCGGTGCCAAGCACCCACCCACGCCGGCCAAGCTGTTCTCATCCCACGTAATTCAAAACCATGGAACATTGAGCGACTATTATCATTCTCGCCCTCCACCACTCACCAGCACCACTCCCAGTCCCCCCCCCCCCCCCCCCCCCTACCTGCTCCTTAGAGGTTGAAATGCCCCCCACCATCCCCCTTTGAGTATCAGGTCTGATAGTAGGTCAGTTCAATGGTTCATTCGGCGAAATATCGTGTATGCCGCAATCTTCCTTTGCGCAATCCGTTCCCCGGTCCGACTTCCCACCAATGGCGGGCCGTAGCTTTCACTACGACGGCGGCCATCGCCTAGCGGTCTACAAGGAAGTACTGTACCAGTTCGGCTCTTCCCGAGACGGGGCCGTTCAGAAGTACGACGAATCGGTCGGGGAATGGAAGATGCTTCCGGGGACTACCTTCGGTGATAGCGACAACCAATTCTATGCGATGGTTTCGGTCGACTGAGGGAGAGATGATGATAACAGTAACATTCCAGTATCAGTGGGACAGGCAGGCTGGTTCTTGATAGTGGAGTAGTGCGCACAACAAGTATGTCGAGCAAACAACAAGGAGCACAACCATTTCTAGCTGTACTCGTTCCTAGAATGCAGACTAGAACCCCACTCCAGCTAGACTCAAATTTGCGCCCACAAATCCTAACGGGAAATTGAACATACAGCATTAAGTCAAACCCAGCGCACAGTTACGGTTTCATTGCGACTAGATTCATCATAACCTATGAGGCAGCAACCAATGCCTCAATCAATAGCCAAGCAATAGCCAACGCAACGCGATCACCAGTGATTTCACCAGTTCAGATGAGTGCAAACCCACTGTCAACAAGCGACAACACTGTGAACGCGATTGCGCAGACAAATGAAATGGCTTGCCGCATACTCCACACAAACATGACGATGCACGAGTGAGTGCTATCTGTGCCATGGCGAACTGCAAGCAGCGGCTCGTGCCGTGCTCACTGCTGCTGACTAACAGTGGCTGAGCAGTGACAGCAGCGCTGCTTCAAGCTCTGCACCGCCTTCTTCACTGCACTGAACCCGTGCACCACTGCAGCCCCAACGGTCTCCTTGAAGAGGCGCAGATAGAGCTCTGTGAAATAGAGATGGATCAGCAGACCAAAGATGCTGTTGGCGTCAGTTGTCAGCTTCACGGCATGCTGAAAGGTGATGAACGTCTCTCCATACAATGGATCGACCTTTTGGCCAACAAGCTGTGTGTGTAAAAAGTTCAACCTGTACTTTGTGTCTGTCAAATCTTGGTGAACAGTGTGGACAACTTTGTTCACATCATTAGGTATATCTGGAGAAATTGTCTTGAGAACGTGTACCATACACCGAGTGCAGCTATTCCCACGGCACGGTTGTCTGTACCAACTGATCTAAAGCTCAGTGATATCGCCGCATTCGCTATATGGTATCGGCATGATACGACGCCGTTCATCTGAAGTTCCGACACGTGTAAACTATAAATGCACCACATCCAACAAAAAAACTTGCCAACTATTGCACTGCAGTCGTTCTTTGTCAGAAATTCCTTTTGGCGTACAACTTTTCTATTCTGCTTTCACATTCAGCTATAAACAAAAGTGTAGGCAACTTGTGGAATTGCAAACATTTCTGTCAAATATAACGAATGCAAAAATTTTCTTTCGTTTTGCTAACTATCCGTAGTCTATGGGCTTGCCATTTCATAAGAAATTTTGCCGCTATTCCATCAGACGAAAATGTCGATTTTGACACTTTTTCAATTATAATTCTAAATATCTCGAAATTGCAATTTTTGAGAATTGTAGAACTATGTCACAAACTCTAATTGTTACACGACCTTTCCATTTCTGCATTCACATTCATCAATAAATGACGTTTTAATTTTGTCAATATATGGTATTTTGACAAATAATCTTGTATTTCCAGTAAATTCCACATTTGCAAAAAATCTTTTGTGGTACAAATTATCCGCGGTCTATGCTCTTTCCATTCCTGAAGAAATTTCGCCGCTACCTCATCAGACGAAATAGTCGATTTTCAACATTTTTGTATTTCAATTGTGAGTATATCGAAATTTTAATTTCCTACACCTGTAAAACTGTGTCACAAATTCTTGCTGCCACTAGACCTTTCCATTTCTGCATTTATATTCCTCAATAAATGACGTTCTATTTTTGTCATTTTATAAAATTTTGACAAAAAATCGCGTATTTCTATCAGATTCCACATTTCCAAAAAATTTCTTTTGTGTTACAAATTATCCGCTGTATAAGCTCTTTCCATTTCTGAAGAAATTTCGCCGCTAGCTGGTCAGGCGAAAAAGTCGATTTTCGACATTTTCATATTTTAATTGTGAATATCTCGAAAATGCGAAATTAGCAACAGAAACGGACATCGGATCCGTACTCAGTGACCCCGACTCTACTTGACCACATATGTCACATACCTTACTTCGATGCGCGGACGGACAGACAGACAGACAGACAGACGGACAGACAGACACACACACACACATTGTCATCCGTATATATACACCTCGCCGCGCTGAGGCGCGGCGAAAAAACGTACAGGGTGGTCACCACGAGCACGACAAGACCGGAGATAATGGAAAGGCTGATAGTCAGAAGGTTCAGTCCCACGGTGCCGACCAACAGGCCGAAGTAACGTCTCAGTCTCTTGCGACGCTTCTCCAACTCCGCCTGGGGCACATTGATGCCCTCTCCACTGGCAAAGCTGCCGTACTCTCTACGAATGATGCGCGAGTAGTGCAGTTGGCCAACGAACAGAGCGATTAGAAGTGCTAGACAACAGGCATGAGAGGATTTTGTGTGCAGAAGGGAAAGGTTGCCTGTCTGGAGAACGCCAGACAAGACTAACTGGCGAAAGAGAAGCGACATGCCGTAGAGCAACATCAGGATGCCAAAGCAGCCAAAGGTCAGACGAAGGGGCCTTTCCGTCAGCACAGATCCACCCGCATGCACCAGCATCAGAGCGCGTTCCCTAGCGAGAAGGAGGATGGCCAGCTGATTCAGAATGACTCCGGGGTTGATCACAAACAATGTATAGGTGTCTAAACTCAAAACTTTTTCTAGGTCAACTCCGCATCCACGCAAGGATTCTAGAATGGCTTCCCACAAGTAGGTCGTTTCCACCAGGCCACTGGCACAGTTGAAGCCGTCGGTGATGGCCTCAACCATGTGAAGCCACATGAACTGGCGGTTGCTCCCTTCGTCGTTGAGGCCCCGACGCACCACCACCACTGTAAGGCCACTTCCCAACAGTCCAAGTGGGGTGGTTAGCCACACGTCGACCTTCGACAGCCAGTGTCTGACCCACTTATTCAGAAAGACATGGCCGCTTCCTGCTGATAGAATAGAATAGAATAGAATAGTTTATTGATGGAAGCACCGACACAGCACTGAACGTGCCATAAACCAGGTACAGAGTACATGGGGCGCGACCATCAGTCAAGAAAGGGTAGGCGGCCAGCACAGTACGAGAGCTATCTAATAGTGACTTCCCCTAACAGACCGCGACGACTGAGCAGATCAAAGAAGGCATCACTCGACACGTACTCTGAGAATCTCTTGGGCGAGCAATTTACCACAGCATCAGACAGGGCATTCCAACATTTGACGATTTCATAGAAGAACAGTTTCTTAGTCGACTCCTTCCTACAAACCAGTGAGAGCGCGCGCGTGTGGTTTACTCTAGCAGACCTTCTACCGACGGGACGCGCCAACAAGGAATCAAAGTTCGAATCGCCACAATACCGGTAGAACAATCGCATGCGCAAACTCAGCACTCGTCTCCAAATAGGCGGCCAGACTAATCGCTGCAATAAGATGCCGTATGGGCTGGTGAAGTCATTGCACAGTAGACGCGCCATCATGCGGTTTACGCGCTCGATATCCTTTCTACAGTAGTGAGCGCCGGGGTACCATACCTCAATCGCGTAAAAGAGAGCCGGGAGAATGCATGTGGAAAATAGCCTAGACAGGACCGAGACGGGCGCCTGATTCCTAAAGATGCGACACATCGCGCCTATTGCCCGCTTCGCTTTGACAACCGCCGCTTGGCACTGTGGGATGAAAGAGAGCTTGCGATCGACTATCACGCCTAAATATTTCCATTCCGGCACAAACTCAATCTCCTCGTTGGCTACAGTAAACCACGGTGCGTCAACCTCGCGATTACTGCAAGACAGCACCATTCCCTTGCACTTGCTAGGGTTCACTTTGAGTTCACAGCTGTCGAGTTCACATTTGAGCGCGTCTATGTCGCACTGAAACTCCACAGAGCTAGATCTGTTCGCGAGAGCCTTACAAAGGAATATGTCATCGGCGAACATTCTGATCAGACAATCGCTAGAGAATTGGACGTTCCTAATCGAGTTTACGTAGCAGAGGAACAACAGTGGACCTAGCACCGAGCCCTGTGGGACGCCTGATAGCACAGACCTCCTACTTGAAAACTTACCATTTGCGCAGACTCTGTAGGTGCGATCAGAGAGGTAGTCGCGCAACCACGCCACTAAGGCGTGGGGCACACCAAACTCACTTACCAGTTTCTGAAGCAGCAATCCGTGACCTACTGTATCGAAGGCCTTTCTCACGTCGAAAAACACTGCCACTACTCGGTCGTACTTATCCACCAGATTGGCAACACTGTGCACCACATCAGAGAGGCAATCGACCGTACTCCTACCCTTCTGAAACCCGTACTGAAAGGACGGGAACATTCGCGAAACAGCAGGCAAGAGTAGGCGACACACCTTTCTCTCCATGACCTTAGACACGCACGGAAGCAGCGCGATTGGTCGGTAGTCGCCTGGCGACGAAGGATTCGTCACCTTTGGCACTGGACAAATGGTCGAGTCCTTCCACCCACTGGGAACACAGCCCTCCGAGAGGCTGCGATTGCACAGCTGGGAGAGGGAGGGCGCCAGAACATCCGCACACCGCTTCAGAAGGAGCGGCGGGATTCCATCTGGCCCAGTGGACTTGTTGGCCTTCAGTTTCGACAGGCTGTCTGCCATGTCTTGGGCAGACGTGCACGGCCCTATCGCCTCTGGGACCAACGCTGGTGGAGGGGTGCTGCTGCAATTCCACACACTGTGGAACTGGTCAGCCAGCAGGTCGCAGGGCTCAGCCGGCTGTCCACCTGGAGCCGGTGGGAAGTAGATGGGTGGGCGTGCGTCCTGGTTGGAAAGTTGCTTGACCACCTTCCAGAACTGCTGGATGGAAGTGCAGTCTTGGAAGGCAGTCTGAACTGCCTGTCTCCTGGCCTGCTTGATCTTCTTCTTGCAGAGGAGGCGTAGCCTGCAGTAGGCCGCCTTGAGGGAAGCATCCTGCTCGGCCGCCTTCCACCTCTTCCATGCCAAGGTCTTTTGGCGTAGCAGCTTCTGAATGCCCATGGAGAGCCACGCAGGGCGATCCTTCCTCTGGCCAACGAGAGGGGGGCGCCTGTGGGGGACCGTCCCAGCCACGACGGCCTTGACCCGTGACTCCCAAAGCACCCAAGCTTCCTCCACCGTTCTGTGGCTAGCCACCGCGTCTAGCAGTCCACATTCGGCTAGGGACCTTCGCACCAAAGGCCAGTCTGCCCGAGCGAAGACAGGCCTGGGTCCCGCGGGGCAGGTGGGGGAGCTGGAGCAGGCGAGGGCAAGCGAAGGTGGACGTTCACCACGCAGTGCTCCTTCTCCAGTGGCGCGCCAGTGCAGACCAAAGCTCCGGTAGCTAAAGGCGAGCTAGCGAAGCAGAGGTCGATGCACCTCTGCCTGTGGGTGGGGCCCTGGACCAGCTGCTGTAGACCGTAACGCGAGACCACTCCCTGGACTGGCGCAAACTCTGGCAAGGCTGGGTCCAAATTGAAGTCTCCAGCGACGACGCAGCAGGCAGTTCTGTCACCCAACATGGAGAGACAGTCCAGCAGGCTCTGTGCAAACTGCGTGGGGTCATCGCGCGGTGGCAGGAGACGAGAACCATTGGCCGAGTTACTGAGATGTTGAGCTGGACAGCTGGGCGTCAGGGCTCCGGTAGATCTGCTGTGGCTTGAGGGCCGCCCTGCAGTAGATCCCCACTCCCCCTCCGTTGCGGTTTCTATCCCGCCGGAAGAGACTATAGCCAGCGACTTGTAGCTCCAAATCGGCAATCGAAGGGTCCAATTTAGTCTCTTGAAGCAGGAAGGCATCAACACACTCGTGCGCATGAGCGTGCGCCTTCACTGCGTCCAGCTTTGACAGCAGACTGTTCACATTCGCGCTGCTGATGCGCAGCGCTCGGCGGGAGGGCATGGCGTGTGGCGCGCACAGCACAGAATCCAAAATGGCCGCTATACCCGCACAGTGTAGCAAAATAGCCAGAATTCCCACGAATTTGGCAGATTTTCGGTGGGAGTTCTTCAGGAATTGTTCTAGAGCCATTGCGCAGTTGAAATTCCACGAGTTTTCCCGGATTTTGGAGGTATTTCTGGCATAAACAGCGGGATATCCATTTACAGCACTAGGTATAGCAAGGGAAGCACTTTTCGAAGAGACGCGTACGAATGAGACGCGTAGGAAGGGAATGTCCACTTGAAGTTCCTGCATAATCGACACTGGGGCTTGTTTCCGGGCTATGGGCACTGGGGTCAGGTTCTGCAGTGTGCAAGAGAGTGTTGGAATTGGATCCCATTCTTCAGACAAATACGCCGTGTTCGGTGGCACTAACATTCCGTCCTCTTCTCGAGTGTTCTGCCTCAACGGGGCATGGTCCGCCTCACAGACGCCCTCACTCACGTCTTCTTTCCCTTCTCGTGACTGGTCTCGCTGTGAGGCTTCAGCCTTCTCAAGGCCTTCAGGTGGGTCACCGTCTGCTTCAGAGGTGCCCGTCTCATCTCCTTTTGTGTGCGCACCCTCTACCCATCCTCCTGCGTTTGGGGCCCCGTCGGAGGATGAGGAGTTTGTGATCATCCTGATCACATCTCTTCCACCCATGTGCCAGTCACCGTATGCTTGCGGACCTCTCTCATCTGGGACCTCCAAGTCCTCAGGGTTTGGTTCAGCTATGGGGTCATTCGGGTTTTGGTGTGGCATGACGTGAGAATAGTCGTAATTCTGCGACTCGTCGAACTCTGTTTCCGACGTACTTACATAGTTCACTCTATTGGCGGGTCGGAAGTTTGGGGTTCCTCTTCCCCTTGGCCTAGTACCTCGAGCCCTATTGTTGGGCCTGTAATTGTTGGGCATTGCAGTGTTGCAGTTCCTTGCAAAGTGTCCCTTCTTGCCACAGAGGAAACAGACTAGCTCATTGGTCTGATCGTGACTCGGCTGCCTGGGCACAAATGAATTATTGGTCATAGTGGCATAGCTGGGCAATGTGGATTGGGCATTGGTGGCAGGTTGTTCAGCGAACGTGACGTGCTTATCCCTCGGTTTCTCTCGTCTCTCGAGTCGGCGCAACCGATCGAGGACTTCATCCATCTTGTCACTAGGGGCATTTTGAACATCACCATTTCTCAGTGCGCGAACTCTGCCCGGACTACGACTCTGCGAGGAGTACCGGGACCTCTCTCCCGAAGGAGACCTGCTTGGGTACCTGTCCCTGCCCTCGCGATGGCGTCTGAATCTCCATTCGTCACTTCGTGACCGATCAGGCGATCGTAATTGGGTGCGGTAGCTGTCTCTGTGACCACTGTAGCTGCGACGTTCTTGGGATCTGCTGGGGTATGAACTGGCAGGCCTGTCATAACGTTCTCTGCTCGGCTGGTCTTGGAGGAAGGGTCCTGTCTCATACCCGTCTCGGTTATAAGGTGGGATATTTCGGTAAAAGTCTTGGTTTTGCACCACGAGTTTCTCGGCACTATCAAATTGATTTGCCAACTTCACCGCATCAGCCAGCGTTTGTGGTGGGGGCAATTGTGTCAACAACTTTGCCGCGTGCCTTGACGCCATCATGAATTGTTGCCGGCACCTTGCAGCGATACGCTCTGGGTCACGGACAAGAACGACAAGAAGAAGGACAAGGAAGAAGTTAGTAGGAGTGCTATCACTGAGTTGTGTTGAATAAACATTATCTTGCTCTATGTACTTGTTGCCTAAGTATAGTGCCAGTCATCTACTGATGAGGTCGCGCTGGCACTTCGTAGCTGAGTCTAGATCTAGCGACCGAAACTCAGCTAACGCTAGTCGTCTGAAGTATGAACTTAGTCAAAATTGAAAACTTGATGGTATGTAAGCTGCGGTGATACTAGTGTGTCACGTGTTTAGCTCCTCTTCTTGGCCGAACCTCCTCCTCCTCTTCCGCCCCTCGCTCCACCCTTGTTTCTAGTCGACATTGCTTTCGGCTGGCCGGAAAACTCACAACAATTCTGTAGAATTCGACTTTTTTCCTCCAATTTGCTCGCGATTTGAGTATTTTCGGACAGCGTCCAGTTTCGAAGGAGTAGCGTCGGTTCCGGTCCACAATACAGCAGCTTACACACAATTCTCGGATCTCTGAAGCAAAAGTAGTTTTCGCACACTAGGTTACTGTAGCTCAGCTAGATGGCACATTTGTCAACCGTACACTTTGCAAACTGCTTTCTAGATGTAATTCAATATTTTAGTACATTAATCTTATAATTTTCGTAGAATCGACACATGCATTTCATCAGTTTCACATTGCTGTTGCCCCTGTTTAGCATATTATTGTGCAATTGGCGAATTTTGCCCCAAAAACCATCTTTGCATGTACATATCCTCGAGTATCTTATCAGTTGGGTGTAAAATGTCCCATAATTCAAACTACTGGGGGAATTGGTCGTAACGTGAGTGAATTTTATGACGTCGAAATCGAAACTTTCGGTCTTATCGTATACGTAGATGTCTTTCAGCTTTCTTTGAGCTATTTCGAATTCAAGGTCGAGAAACGAAATTTTGTCGTTTTGCAGTTCCGTTTTGCCTAATTTGAGCTCCTGTGGGTAAATTTCTTTGCCTAACCTTTCAAACCCTTCGCTATTTATTGCTAGAACGTCATCTATATACCTTGCGATCAGTCTGTCTTTAGACTTGAAGTCGTTTCTGTTGGCCTGTATATGTGCAAATTCCAATCGCGCAAGGCACAGATCGGCCATAACAGGCGCCGCAGCGCCGCCCATGGGCACACCCATTCTCTGACGGAACAGAATGCCTGCAAATGATGCATACGCCTCTGTAACGACCTGCGAAATCAAGTGCTTGACCTCATATGCCTCAAAACTTCGGCCATTCCTGCCTTTATCAGCAAAATACACCTTATTTGTAACATAAATTACCTGATTTTGGCCCGCATTACCATAGCACATGTCAACCAGTTCAAATAATTGTTTCACAATAACTTTGTGTGGAATATTGTTGAACATTGCCTCAAAATCAAATGTTGCAATATTTTTGACATTTTCAATATTCTTTACCTTTTCTACAACCGTAAGACTGTCTGAGACGGCCCAATAGTGTACGGGACCTCCATTGGCAACGATGGCATTGCAGTAATTTCTGAAGTGTCCCTGTAACAGTCGCAATATCTTCTGTAGGAGAACACTAACTTTCTTAGTAGAAGATAGCCTAGCGCCAGCAATAAAGCGAAATTTGTGCGGATTTTTGTGCATTTTAGCTGTCGCGAATATTCTAGGAATAGTCTTATCCTCCAAGCCGAATTTTAATCCGAAAAATTTTGCAAGGCGTTCGTGATTTTCAAACAGTTTGTCACTTTCAATGTTCGATACTTCATACAGTGCATTTCCTTCTGAAGTGATTCCATTTTGGTCAATTTTTATTCCCATTTCTTTACAAATGCAAAGCAGGTAATACTTTTTGCAACAAATGACATAATTATTAAGTGACATCCCCTGTGAGGGTTGTCAACCCCTGGAATAGTCTCTCTCAACACACAGTTTCTGCTCAAACTTTAAGCACATTCAAAAACCGTCTTCTAAAAGATGATCTTTCTTCATTTACCCAGGTCAGGGTGTAAAATCGCCCATCGGCGGCGTCCCCTGCCCTGGCCCATTGTGTTCATTTGGGCATACTGAGAGTCTTGTCTCTGCGTGGAGGGGTCCACCTGCATAAGTACCTACGTAATCGCGTTACTCATTGTATTTGGTCTCGTTGTTTTATTGGGATCTGTTGTTGTTGAGCCGGAGTTGTATGCGTTATGTCCTCATGCGCGCTGGGGAAATAAATATTGATTGATTGATTGAAGTATTGTATCACAGTAATTGTCTTGTCTTTAACCGAAGTGCCGAAGATCGGTGGCCAGTCCAGGCCAGTCGTGTACGTTGTCGGGGAAACCAGCGGCCCATCGCGCGCGGGATCCGTCCGACGCAACTGCCGACGACCGACTTCGTCCGCCAACGACCGACGAGCGGCAGGAAGGAGAGTTTTCCTCTTCATTTGCTTCCCTGTAGCATTACTCGCCCAGCGTCTACAGACACCGGAAGAGCGACTATCCCCCGGGCTGCTCCTTCGGCCCTACATGCGAGAGACGATTGCTCATTGCACTAGAGGTGTTATGATTGGGGGGGGGGGGGTGGGGTGGGACGCGAGACAAACACAACTAGGCCAAGGGTCGATTATAAGCGACTGGGGAGCGGGGCCGATTAGGTCAGCATAGGATACACTGCACAGTGCCCCATGGTCACGGCTGCTGTTCTTGTGTGCATCTAGCAAGCAAACGAATCCCTCATTTGTCGAAAATGGAGGGGACGTTCGTGACGCCTTTGAAAGACTCCGGGCAAATGCCGCAGCATGTCCGATCAACGCCTGGAAGGAAAGCTGCCCGGGTTTCCGACTGGCCCGACGCGACGCCTCCACCAGGCCGAAGAGGAGGAACAATTGTCTGCAAGTTTGGCTGCGGCCGACTGTTCAGCCGTGCTTCCAACGCAAGGCGCCATGAAAGAAGCTTGAAAGGCGCTTGCCTCCTGGACAAAGAAAACTGTTCTGCAGCTGCCTCCAAGATGGAAGCACTCCAGGCGGCTTACGAAGGGTCCGTAGCTGCCGTGAATGAGAAGATCGCGTAAGTTACCCTTCTACCTAATTTCTCACACTTCTATGATCGAAACGACAAGAGATTCAGGTCAAACTCTGAGCAGCTTCAGAAGTACAGGAATGGAGACGAAACAATTGTCGCCGCCGCGACCAACATAATGTATGTTGTTCCCAGAATGCAAATAGAATATTATCCACCTCTAATAATAGCTGGTATCTAGCCTACATGTTGTTCAGAGCCATGTCCACAAAGTTAAATAAGCTGAATACTGCGGAAAGGCGCACGAGCCATTTACTTGAGAAGGCAAAGGCCAAGGAGGCCAAACAGTCAGCCATAGTGAAGGGCAGAGGGGAGAAGGCTGCAAACAAAAAATCAAAAATTCTTGCTGGAAAGAGACCTCAACTAGTGCGTCTATCGTCCTCTGGGATAACCTCCATGGTGTCCACACTCACAGCAACTCTAATTTTAGGACGGACGGCTTGTATCCGACAGAGCGAAGTCTGCGTTTCGTGCGCAGATCAGACAGCTCTTTCGTGAGCGGTTCCGCACGAAGGCTGACGCGGCGGAGGAGTTATTCCTAACGCTGCAGACCCTCATGCCCAATTGTGTCATAGTCGACAGGGCAATGCAGCCGCGGCGCGGACACCAAAGTAAGCCCAGTTACTTGGAGCGGAGGAAAAAGCAGGCGATTCGTGAACTTCGTAAAAGCGAGGACAACCTTGCTAGATCGATCCTGCTGATTTTTGGTGCAGCCAAGGTCATGCCAAAGCAGAAATACTTGGAATATACGCTACGGCAGTGTCTTGCTTTTGATTGGTAACAGATGTTGGCGCAAAAACTTCAAGATTTTCTATCCAGCGCGGCCTAGAACCCTGCGCCAAACTTATACCCTTACAATGAGCTCATGGTAGTGCTCAAATCACGTGCCATCCTCCAGAAGGAGCTGGTGCCTGTCGTCAAAGACGGCACAACTGTTGGATACTCCGTTCCATTGAATAGTGTTCTGCCAATGCTAGGACAATTGGCACTTGAAAAGTATGGAGACTACACACAGGTGCCTTGGATTGGGCAGCCTGGCATGTTCCACTTCAGCCTTGGAGCCGACGGTTTCAGCTACGGTAACGGACTACACCAGGATTCAGAAACTCGTTTATTGCTACATGGAAAAACTGATGGCATGTTACAGGCAACATTCAGTGCAACGACTGCTCATGCGGAATTCTTGAATTTCGCGCAGAATACCACAGTCCGTTCAACCATATCCTGATGTTCGGCGCTTCTCTCAATGAGGACGATCCAGTGTGCAAGTTATATATGACACACCTGGCAGAGGAGGTGGACTCTATAGCAGGACAAGAGTTCAACATCGCGTACTCAAATGGTCAGAAGCAGGCGACCGTTCAGTTCAAGTTTGCCGTCTTCTCTGGCGACCAGAAATTGTTAGCCAGCTATTTGGGCGAGCTGTCTTGTGCTGCAACTACTTTCTCCCCTTTCTGTCGGGCTGTGAGAGGAAAGGTGCCCATCTTAATCGCAATGTTGTAGATTCAGCTAGTAGTCAGTTGCTGTTGAGTACTGTTGACTATCTTTAGGAGGCCGGAGATGACACTCTGCGTCACTCTGTCCGGAGCAAAATGGAGTTGCCGAGAGAATGAACAGAACCCTCGTAGATGCAGCGAGGGCCATGCTGGCCGACTCCGCCATGCCGCAGTCCTACTGGGGAGAGGCCGTCACCACGGCCGCATACGCGCGCAATCGTGTGCCAACGTCAGCGACTGGACAGTCGCCTTACCAGCGGTGGCACGGCAAGCTGCCCAGCATCGCACATGTGCGCGCCTTTGGCGCGTTTGGCTATGCCCACATCGCGAAGGTCCACAGACGCAAGTTGGACCCACGAGCTGAGCCCGTTCGTTTCCTGGGATACGAAGAAGGCCAGAAAGCGTACCGCGTACTGCTGACGCAGTCTGGTCGAGTGGCCATTCGACGAAACGACGTCTTCAATGAGTCGCGCCGCTACAGTGGGCCACCCAGTGTGGCGGCCACTGAATCTTCTGAATTGTCAACCTTTGGCACCGAGCATGGCGACAGCCGAGACTACAGTAACCGACCGAGCGGCGGTAATGCCCCCGTCTTGCCTGCTGAGCCTCCGAACCAGTGGGAGGCAATTGTCGACACCCCTGCGGAAATCTCCCCTGTCAACAGCCCATCGTCATTGGCCCACTCTGAATCTGCTGAAACAGACAGCACCGATAAGGGGGGTGAGAATGATGAACCAGTGGGAGAGCCGGACGCGCCGCGACGGTCAGAGAGGTCAACCATAGGCAAGCCGCCAGCGCGCTTTGAGCCAGACGCTGTCAGTCTGGCATCTCATTTCGTCTTCGCTGCTGAAGTTGGTCCAGAGCCAGCGTCATGGAAAGCAGCCATGGAATGTCCAGGCGCCGCGCAGTGGAAGAAAGCGGCAGAATCCGAGTTCAAGTCGCTGAAAGAAAATCACACTTGGGATTTGGTGCCACTACCCCCTGGAAGGCGCGCAGTTGCTTCGAAGTGGGTGTTCAAGATCAAACGCGACTCGGAGGGCAAGATTGCCAAGTACAAGGGACGACTGGTGGCGAAGGGATTCACCCAGAAGGAGGGGGTCGACTTTCACGAGACCTTTGCTCCAGTTGCCCGATTTGAGTCCATTCGTGCTGTGGTCGCCCACGCAGTTCAATCTGGCCTTCACCTGGACCAGATGGACGTGGAGACCGCTTTCCTTCACGGCGACCTCAAGGAGGAGGTCTACATGGAGCAGCCAGAAGGATTCGTTGAGCCAGGGAAAGCCAAACTCGTCTGCAGGCTCCGGAAGAGCTTGTACGGCCTGAAGCAGAGCCCCCGCTGCTGGTATGAGGTTCTGTCATCGTTTCTCCACCAGCAAGGCTTCATTCAAGGAGAGGCTGACCCCTGCATCTTTCGTCGTGGCAAGTCGATCGTGGCCTGCTATGTAGACGACCTACTCCTCGCTGCACCAACCAACGCTGAAATGACCGACCTGAAGAAAATGCTGTCTGCGAAATTCAGAATGAAGGATCTTGGGCGCTCGCATTATTTGCTTGGCGTCACCGTCGACCAACAGCCAGGCCAAGTTCGACTCCACCAGCAGCAGTACATCTCCGATCTGCTGGTCAAGTTTGGCATGGAGGAGGCCAGGCCTGTTGCAACGCCAGCCGACCTCAACGCCAAAGCAGAGGTGGATGACGGGGTCAGCAAGCCTGTCGATCGCCGCCTCTATCAGTCCCTTGTCGGTGGCTTACTCTACGCAGCAGTCGCAACAAGGCCCGACGTCGCGCAAGCGGTCAGCGTAGCCGCCCGCTACAGCTCCGCGCCCACCGAGGCGCACATGACGGCAGCGAAGAGAATTCTTCGCTACCTCAAAGGAACTGCCAATTTGGGAATCACCTACAGTCAAGCTTCCAGTCACACCAGCCAGCAGGGGTTCTACGGCTACAGTGACGCTGATTGGGCGGGCGACACCGACACGCGCCGTTCCACCACTGGGAACTGCTTCCTTCTGGCTGGTGGCGCAGTGAGCTGGCTGTCACAGCGTCAGCCAGTTGTTGCTTTGTCAACGACGGAAGCGGAGTACATTGCGCTGTGCTCCGCCGTGCAACACGCCGTCTGGATGCGACGGCTCGCGGACGACCTTGGGCAGGCCCCGACTGGCCCAACCAGCCTCTACGAGGACAATCAAGGTGCCCTCGCCTTGGCGAAGAACCCCGTCGGCCACCGCCGCACCAAACACATCGCGGTGAAATACCACTACATCAAGGAGAAGGTGGAAGACGGGACTGTCCAGCTGGGCTACTGCCCTTCCGCCAGCATGGTGGCGGACATTCTGACAAAGCCGCTGCCTCGAGAAAGCTTTGAGAAGCTGCGAGCGAAGCTCGGCCTCAGCTGAGCTTTGTTTGGCTCGTCTTGGTGTCTCATTAAGTACTTCGTGTTTGCTGCCAAGGCGCGTTTGTCTGTGTGTACGTACACGCACCGTATCTGTCGTTTTTTGCGTAGTAGGTTGCCACCGTCTGATTGTTATACGCTAGCCGTTATTCAGTCGCATGTGTGACAGCGGTAGTTGACTGTTACTAATGCTAGTGTAGTTTAGCTTACATAAGCCTGAGTGGGAGTGTTGGTTATAGTAAGTGCAGGCTCAGTAAGCTCACTTCTGTCGACCGGCAGATACCGTATCCCATGTCTCAACTCGCGCTCTCTTCTCTCAAGGGCCACATTTGAATCTGACCTAGGGTGTGGGGTGTTAGCGTCGGCCCCTTCTCCATTGCGCGCGCGTCCGCCCTTCCTTACTTCCGTCGCCTGTGTGTAGAGCGCTGCGTGCGTCCACTCACACCTCCGTATTAACGCCTACCCGATGCTGTCTGTGGAGGTCACTCTGTCTAACCGCCTGTTTGGAAGTGGCCTCACTCTCTGCTCTGACTATCGACTCCTCTCACTTGGCGTCCGTTCGTCGGACTTCGTATTGCTGAGGAAAACTGTGTAGCCGAAGCACTCAAATAGCCAACAGTCACTAGGAGTGGCGACCAGAGGAGCTTGCAGACAGGGTACGAGCTTCTCAAGGACCAGCTTGGTTAGTCTGCGCGCTGTTCAGACATTGTGGGCGTTCGTGGGTGAGACAGTTCTGAACACGCCAGGATCCAAGGGATTCAACGGCCAAGGTGGGCCCAAATTCTTCATGACTGACGACGAACGACGCAGCGAATAGGAAAGCTCTCCACTCTGTGTGGCCAGAGGCAGAACTGCTTCTCTGCCTTTTCCATGTGCCCCAGGCTGTGTGGCGTTGGTTGCTCGACTGCAGACATAGCGTGAAGGCCGATCATCGACAGCAGCTCTATAGGTACTTTTAACAGCAGTTTCATAGGAAGCTGACGTATCCTGGCAACCCGACTGCTTATAGGGAGTTCAGTAGCATTTTGCAAGCAACTACTGAGGAAGCGGCGTCAGATGCCTATCGTCATTAAGCAGCGTCATCTGAAACGGCAATGCTATATGACAATTGGAGAGCGTATTTGTCCTGCTACTGGGAGAGGAAAAATGGGTGGTGCAAGGCTTATAGGTCTGCTCAGTGCTCATACCATTATTCTCACGAATTTTTGCAGCTGTGGCAATGAGAGGTTAATTCTTGTATCAATGTTCAGAGCCCACGCCGCCTTGAGAGGCAACCAAACGAACAACTTTGCAGAAATCACCATGAAAATCGATGAGGGCACGCCAGTGCCCTCATCATTTTCCTTTGGTCCCCGCAGGTGCGCCCTCCAGAGAGTCACTTCCTTAGGGGTCATTAGGCAATACTTGACCGATTGAGCTGAAACTTTAACACAAGTTGTCTCGTCCTAAGTTATAAAACGTGTAAAAAAATCAGCTCGATCGGTCACGTCGTTCTGGAGATATAGCTTGAAAACCTCCGAATTTTTGTCCTATCTTGTTCATGTCGTCCTCTTCTCGGCTTATTACTCGGGAACGGTAGCAGCTAGAGAACCGGGGTTGGTGTCGTTGGATAGCCCCTCACGCCGCATTTTGTGTATTAAAATTTCGCGGGATTCGGTCAAGCCGTTCAGAAGTTACAGAAGAAAGAAATTTTGGCCAAAAATTTGGCTGTCCCCACCACATACGCCGAGCACGCTGTGTACACTGCAGTGGAAAACGGACTCTTATCCCTTAAGCAGGACCATAAGGGGAGTAAAAATGTATAACATCGCAACTCTGGATATCCACTCCTGCTCGAGATAATCTGCTCTAGAAACTGTGATGATCACGGATCCGGGACCCAACTCACATACGCCGAGCACGCTGTGTACACTGCAGTGGAAAACGGACTCTTATCACTTAAGCAGGACCATAAGGGGAGTAAAAATGTATAACATCGCAACTCTGGATATCCACTCCTGCTCGAGATAATCTGCTCTAGAAACTGTGATGATCACGGATCCGGGACCCAACTCACATACGCCGAGCACGCTGTGTACACTGCAGTGGAAAACGGACTCTTATCCCTTAAGCAGGACCATAAGGGGAGTAAAAATGTATAACATCGCAACTCTGGATATCCACTCCTGCTCGAGATAATCTGCTCTAGAAACTGTGATGATCACGGATCCGGGACCCAACTCACATACGCCGAGCACGCTGTGTACACTGCAGTGGAAAACGGACTCTTATCACTTAAGCAGGACCATAAGGGGAGTAAAAATGTATAACATCGCAACTCTGGATATCCACTCCTGCTCGAGATAATCTGCTCTAGAAACTGTGATGATCACGGATCCGGGACCCAACTCACATACGCCGAGCACGCTGTGTACACTGCAGTGGAAAACGGACTCTTATCACTTAAGCAGGACCATAAGGGGAGTAAAAATGTATAACATCGCAACTCTGGATATCCACTCCTGCTCGAGATAATCTGCTCTAGAAACTGTGATGATCACGGATCCGGGACCCAACTCACATACGCCGAGCACGCTGTGTACACTGCAGTGGAAAACGGACTCTTATCCCTTAAGCAGGACCATAAGGGGAGTAAAAATGTATAACATCGCAACTCTGGATATCCACTCCTGCTCGAGATAATCTGCTCTAGAAACTGTGATGATCACGGATCCGGGACCCAACTCACATACGCCGAGCACGCTGTGTACACTGCAGTGGAAAACGGACTCTTATCACTTAAGCAGGACCATAAGGGGAGTAAAAATGTATAACATCGCAACTCTGGATATCCACTCCTGCTCGAGACTGCATGTTTTACACTGCATATTGTATGCACGTGCACTTACTAGGCACATCTCTAACAATGGCAAAACGGCTCCATTTACAACTAACTCTTTGATGATGTCCTCGATCAGCTTCTGGCGCTCCTCGAAATCTCCAGAAAACAGGGCCGAATGAGGAGCATCGAATCGGTAGTCATCGGCTTCGCAGGCAGTGCCGTCGGCATCGTCTCCCACCAGGTACTTGTGGGGAGCGACGCTGGTGAACTGCGAAAAGTCGTCGGGATCTGGATTCTTGGGGTAGAGCTCGTCGTATTCGAACTGCCAATCCCGAGCCATGGCAGCTAGCTTCGGGACGCCCAAGTCGTCATACTCGTAGTAGTCAACTCTGACGTCGGCCTCTCCAGGGTCAACGGGTCGCGCGTCTGGCGCAGCTGCACCGTTGTAAGCGATGTAGGTAGATGCGCTCCAATTAATCAAAACACAGAATACGTACTGGAAAGTTGGGTGTCCTTCTTCA